>OU343224.1:155270860-155293315 GCA_910596185.1 Chrysanthemum makinoi | reverse complement strand
ATTTGTGTAGTTAAAATTGATACACCAAGGTAAAGATGTAACTAAAAATAAATTACTTTGAGTTTCACGGGTTAAGTAAGGACTCAGAAAATTGGCGGGTTGTTATAGTCTACCCTCAAGTAATAGAATTTCTTCATTTAAATTCCGCTTAGTACTACTCATGGATTTATTTCCTAAAAAAAGGTGGGTACTTGTCCATATGATCCTCTCGTTCCATGTAAACTTGGGTCCTCGCTAGAATTCCATCAACCTTGATGATAGTGTGGGATATGAAAGTGTCAAGATATCAAAGTATCAAGATATGAAAGCATCAGAAGCCGCAAGTACCGGGAAGAAGTCAAAGACCAGAATCAAGTAAAGACAAAGTCAAAGTAATCGCAATATGAAGTCAAAGTACTGCAAAAACAAAAGAACTGTTATATTCGCTATGGAAAGAATTGTATTCTATGTTTAGATTTACTTGTCACAAGGTTATCAATTTTAAACCGACTAGGATATCCTTGAGCCTATAAAAGGACTCCTAGATTGGCATTAGAGGTACGATTTCTAAAAAGAGTTTTAGAGTTTACTTAATTAGTGTTTTAGAGAAAAGTTCGATTATCTTAGAGTTGTATTAGTATCCTGATAATAAGCGATTTAGAGTTTATAAAAAAAGGTTATTCTTCTTAGCTTTGTTAAGTAAATTCCGCGTACTTAATAAAGATTACTCGGTTTTGTTAATAACTTAGGATTTATCCGAGGTTATTAAACCTAAACAAGCTAGTTAAGATAGTTTGATTAAAGTATATCGATCCAACAAGTGGTATCGGAGCTTGTGTGGAAACTCGACTAGAAGAAACCCTACTTAAACAATATTCAAGATGTCGACTGAAGCTGTTCCACCACCCTCAATCACCTCACTCGGAATTCCAATAATCAAGAAGGGAGAATATGATCTCTGGTGCATGAAGATGAGGCAAGATATTGCCATTACTGACCATGCTCTTTGGAATGTTATTGTGAATGGGAATGAAGTTGTAGCAGCACCCCATTGATATTCCCGACAACCAAAGGCACCTAAACCAGATATTACCAGCAAAGAACCTTAAGGAATCATGAGAAGGCACTCAATATTCTCTTATATGCCATTCCAGATGGTCATCTTCTCAAATTTCATGATGCTAAAGATGCTAAGCAACTTGGCTGCCTCAAAACCGTGATTTGGAGGAATGAAGCCTCTAAAAAGATGCAGAAATTTGCTAAAGCAACAGTTTGAAACTTTCACAGCTTGGTGAAAGAGAGAGTCTTGATGTCGATATGATAGGTTTCAGAATCTACGAACATGTTGGAGCTATACAAGGCAGTATGGTCAGTTGAAGATGCTAATTTGAAGTTTCTATGAAGTTTGCCATCTTCATGGCATGTGATTGCTACAATGATCAGAGGACAACAAGGTTTGAATGTCATGGACTTTGATGATCTATATCATCAACTTAAGGTGTATGAGCATGAGATGAGTGGTCAAACAAGTTCTAAGTCTCACATTATTGCTTTTCTATCATCTGAAAAGAAGGCCAAGATCCAAAAGTACCGCCTCCTCAAAGTATCTTGCTTCAAAGTATCGCTGCCTATACACCCACCTCATATGTTCAACAGGCCCCACCAACTACCACTATGGCCTGAGATGAAGTTATGTGCTCCTTCTTTGCACAACAAGCTAGTTTTATGTCACTTATGAAGAAGATCTAGCACGATTGAAGAAGATGCACTTGAAGAAATTGATATCAAAAGTTGCTATGATCAATGAAGAATCAAAAAGTACATGAAGAAGACAGGCAAAAAGCATTGATTTCAAACCAAAAACAGGCATAACTTTTGACAAATCTAAAATTGAATGCTTCAATTGTCAAAAGATTGGTCACTTTGCAAGGGAGTGCAGGTTTGCTAAGTATCAAGCAAACAGAACATCTGAAAAGCCAAAACTTGAGCTTAAGGAAATTCCACCATCAAAACAAAGGCTTTGGCAGCTCAAGAGAAGTTATCAGAAGTTGACTGGAGTGAAGAGTTTGATGATGAACCAGAACTTATTGCATGATAGCAAAGGGAAGAAGAAATTGAAGATTCAGAGAAGCATTGGATTGGAGCACTATTTTTGTCAAGAACTTGAACATGCTGTTTGGAATCGATGATGGCTTTGGAGGATTTGACTAGAGCAAGGAATGTGAAGATGATCCTGTTCAACTAGCATTGGTGGCTACTTCACCAAATCAATCTCCTATCTCTCAGGTATGCTCAAATTGCTATGATTTTTATCATAAATTGCTTAGCGCTTATGATTGAGAGAGAGATAATTGTGTTAAGGCTAGGTTCGAGGTAGCGTGGTTATCAAATAACCTTAGAATATATGGAAGCCAAAATATTAGCACATGAAACTAATGAAGTAGCTTGAATGAAAAATATGCACAACAGGATTACCAGCTAAAGCTTAGTGAATGGAAATTAAACTGTAAAATTGCTGAAATAGAGAAATTAACTAAGGAAAGAGATGATTTGTTAGCTAAGTTTGTCGCTTGGGTGAAGCCGGTTCTGTCACATGTTTCTTATGTTCAAAACAAAGAAAGAGCCTATTTAAAACCGATTAGGTTTTGGTATGGATTTTAGTAAGATAGAAGAAGACCAATCTAGTAATCAAGATGAAGGTGAGTATGAGGATATAACCACTAGTGATGAAGAACTCATTAATTATGTAGATACATCTAGTAATGATGGTTCATTAAGTGACTCACCCTGATATAAGAAAGCTAATGATTATCATGTCGTTCCACATCCTACTAGCATTCATCAACCCTTAGGCCCGATGTTTCTCGCTTTGGAGTAGACAGTCTAGAGTTTAGGAAAGCTAGTTGCTAAATCTAGGTCAAAACCCAAGGAATCTGCTGAAAACGGTGTTCAAAATCAAGCAAGACCTTTAAATCAAAGTATCGCTCCACAAGCGACCTTCTTCAAAACCTTTTCAAAACAAGCATCGCTAAACCTTTTTGGGATAATTTGGTCAAAACAGGTTTAATCACTCACCAAGAAGGCAAAATAACTTTGGGCATAGACATAGAAGATGTCACTTTGACAAGATGGGTCAAACTGTGTTTTGTGTATTTCAGTCCTACTCATCTAATTAAGGATTGTGAACATCACTCAAAATACCTTAGAAAATTTCCAAAGAACAGACCGCCAACCGAGACACCTAGAGAGTACAAACCATTTGGAATAATTCAAATAGGTCAATCACGTAAATTTCTCACCGATCATAAATACCCACACCAAAAAACCTTTTTCAAAACCTTCAAGATTCACAAGACTTTCCAGTATCAACCTCGCCCAAGACTTTCACAAAGTACTGCCGCATAAAACAAGGTAATCGATCACAATACTTGGTATAGATATTCTAGGCAATCTCACTATCAACCTAGAAGGTATTCCAATTCACATAGGAGATTTAGATCGGAGGAACCAAGTGTTAAAACAGAATGGGTTAAAAGGAAAGTAATCGCAAAGGACGCATTAATACTTTCAACTAAAAAGTGAATCAGATGTTTTGTGATGACAGAAAAAGAGATTTGTGTTGAAAACCCAAAAAGTTTTGAAAATCCACATGCTAAAGATCAAAAGATAATTCTGGATCATCATTTGAAAGATAGTGGTAATTACATACTCAAAGAATTTGAGTTTGTAACTCCACAAGGACACAAGTCAAGAATGGTGGGTTCCTAAAAGTTTCTAACTCTTTTCTTTATGTGCGTGGCAAACCGTAAGAGGAGCTTAAAGATCATCTTATTGTGGATAGTGGTTGCTCTGGAAGTATGACAGAGACAAAGAGATCCTGTCTGATTTTAGGAAGATTAGTGGAGGAAAAGTTGCATTTGGGAATGATCCCAATGGAGGAAGGATTACTGGGAAAGGAACAATTAAAGCTGGAAGAATCGATTTTGAGAATGTCAGATATGTGAAGGAGCTTAAGTTCAACTTGTTGTCACTCTCTCAAATTTGTGATAAAAAGCATCCCGTGTTATTCATCGACACGTGAATGTCTCATCCTTTCCTCTGACTTTAAACATGTTAATGATGACTTGGTAGTACTTAGAGTACCAAGGACAAATGATGTGTATAGTTTAGACATGAAGAGTCTACATTCTATGGCGTGAGCCACATGTTTGGTGGCTAAAGCAACATCTCAAGAGGCACATCAATGGCATAGAAGATTGGGCCATGTTAACTTCAAGAACATCAACAAACCGTGAAAGGCAATTTAGTTCGAGGTTTACCTTCAAAGACTTACAAGAATGAACAATCATGCTTGGCATGCAAGAAGGGTAAACAACACAAAGCTTCCTGCAAGAAGCTTGAGGAGAGACCTATTAAAGAACCTTTGGAGCTATTACATATGGATTTGTTTGGACCTGCTTCGTGGCAAGTTTAAACAAGAAAAGTACCGCTTAGTTGTAACAGATGATTGTAGTAGATCTGCCATATATTTTTGGGTTTTAAAGATGATACTTTGATGCTATCCAGATCCGATTATTGCTCTTGAAAACCAATTGAGACTCAAGGTTAGAGGTATTAGATGTGACAATGGGATTGAATTCAAGAACAAACTTATGGATGAATTTTGTGCAAACAAAGGCATAAAAAGGGAGTTTAGTATTGCAAGAACACCACAAACGTAATGGTGATGCGAAAGGAAGAATAGGACTTTGATTGAAGCAAAGAAGAACAATGCTAGCAGATTCTCACCTACCTATTCAGCCTCAAGCGTAATGTAAGTACCGCTTGTTATGTACTTAACAGAGTCTCACCACTAAACCACGATGAAGACACCTTATGAATTGCTGATGGGCACTAAACCCAACATTCGTTTTATGAAACCCTTTGGATGCCCTCTTACTATTTTAAACACTATTGATAATTCGGGAAGTTTGATGGCAAGTCGAAGAAGGATACTTATTAGGTTATTGCACTAACAGTAAGGGCTTTAGAGTATACAACAAAGTTACTAAGAAGGTTCAAGATTGTTTTCATGTTGAGTTTTTAGAAGATCAAGACAATGAGAAAGGTAAAGGTCCCGATTGGATGTTTGATCTTGAGGTTTTAACTCCATCTATGAACTATGTACCGGTTAGAGAAGAAAATCAACCAAAGGCACAATGGAGAAGATTTACAATATGTGGTTCATGGAGTTCATATTAGACCTGATGTCGCTCCTCATGAAGATCCCGTTAGTCCAAAACAAAGTAATCAAGTTCCAAAACAAAGTATCATGTCCGATCTTCTTTATCTGAGAGGATCAATCTATTCAAGTTGAACTTAATCAGATGCTTCTTCAAGATGTTTTAGCACATTCTTACATCGATGAACAAAGGAGAGCTTATGAAGAGGCAAAGAAGAAGAACAAGATCAGCATACTCTCACAAGATACTTTGACAAGATTCTTTTGTACAAAGTACCGCTGCCTCCCAAGGATGACTTTAGCGATCTCGATGATCATACCATGCCCGGATTAGAAGATATCGATGATGAATTTGAAGATGAAGGTATTTTTCCAAATTCCAATGAAGGTGCTGATGTTACTAATTTAGAGGATAATTATGAAGTTCCACAGTCTCCAAACTTAAGAACTCATAAGGATCATCCTTCGGATCAAATCATTGGTCCTTCTACTCGAGTAATGACTAGACACAAAGCTAAGACTTTCTACATCTCATAATGCTTTACTTAGCTTTGTATAAACAAAACAAGTAATCATAAGGACCATCAAACATGTCTATTTACTTGTTTTATCTCTCAAGAGGAACCCAAGAATATTGCTCAAGCTTTGACTAAAGAAAGCTGGGTTGAAGCTATGCGGGAAGAACTTCTTCAATTTAAACTTCAAGAAGTTTGGGTTTTATGTGATCTTCCAGATGGGAAGAGAGTTATTGGAACCATGTGGGTTTTTAGAGTTAAAAGAGATGAAAGAGGCAATGTTATCAAAAACAAGGCAAGGTTAGTTGCCCAAAGTTAAGACAGGAGGAAGGGTAGATTATGATGAGGTATTTGTCCTCTGAGCAAGAATAGAAGCTATCAGAATATTTCTTGCCTTTGCTTCTTATATGGGCTTTCAAGTTTACCGGATGGATGTCAAAAGTGCCTTTTTATATGGCAAGATTACAGAGGAAGTTTATGTCAAACAACCTCCGGGTTTTGAAGATCCTAAACATCCAAACAAAGTTCAGGTTGTTAAGGCTTTTATGGCCTTCATCGTGCACCTAGAGCTTGGTTTGAGAGACTTTCCACATTCTTATTGCAACATGGATATAGAAGGGGAGCTATTGACAAGACTTTGTTTATCAAGAGAGACAAGAAAGATATCATGTTAGTTCAAGTTTATGTTGATGATATCATCTTTGGGGCTACAAAACAGTCCATGGTTAAGGAGTTTGAGCAAATGATGCAAAGAATTTCAAATGAGTTCAATGGGAGAGTTGACTTTCTTTTTAGGACTTCGTAAGCGTCAAAGGAAGGTATTTTTATCAGTCAAGACAAGTATGTTACTGACATACTTAAGAAATTCAATTTTGATGATATGAAGGCTGTTACTACACCTATTAAATCTATCAATTCATTGGGCAAAGATGAAGATGGACCCCCTGTTGAAGTCAAGCTTTATAGATCAATGATTGGCTCTCTTATGTATCTTATCGCATCCAGCCCGATATCATGTTTTGCTTTTGTCTATGTGCAAGATTTCAAGTCTCACCAAAGATCTCTCACATGAATGCAGTAAAAAGAATTTTCTGTTATTTGAAACAACAACCTAAGTTGGGTTGTGGTATCCTAAAGAGTCACCTTTCACTTGGAAGCTTTTCAGATAGTGACTATGCAGGTGATAATTATGATAGAAGATCCAACCGGTGGATGCCAATATCTTGGAAGAAGGCTAGTCTCCGGCAAGCAAAAGCGTAAAATTGCAGCAACATCATCTAATGAGGTTAATATGTAGCCGCCAAGTTGTTGTGGTCATGTTTTGTGGATGCAAAATCAACTCTTGGACTATGGGTTCAATTTCAAAAATACTCCTATCAATATTGATAATGAGAGTACAATTTGTATTGTGAAGAATCCTGTATATCATTCCAAGACAAAGCATATTCAGATTAGGCATCACTTTATCAGAGATTGTTATGAGCATAGGCTCATCAATGTTGTTAAGGTTCACACCGGATGACAATGTAGTCGATTTACTCAAGGCAAGGATGATGTGTCACGATTTAATCACTTGGTTGTGAGCATTGGAATGATTAACTACTAAGCTATGTTTGAGGGGAGGACTATAAGGTGTTAGTATAGTCCCGTATTGCTTGAGGAGAGGATGCTTGTTTATACTTAGTTTATATGAAGAAATTTGGCAAAGTAATGTTTTTCCTGAAAGTACTGCTTGGAAAGTACTGCTTGGGAAATCGCTTATGTGGAAAGTATGCTTTTCGTATAAAGTACGTCTCCAACGGTAATATTTATGGGTAATTGATAGTAACGGTAACTTTGTTATTATAGGCTGTGATTTTTCAAATCCTACCTATAAATAACTACTCCCCATTTTCCTCTCATATTATTACTTCACATATTTTCCATACTTATCTCCCAATCACCATCTCTTTATTCTTCGATAAAATCTTTATTGTGCTCACTTATTCAACAATGGCTAATCGTTTAACTGTTTCAAAGCACAATATGGTGGCTAATTTGGACAAGACTGAAGTAATATGGCTTTTTATGTTATTGTTGATTATCTTACTGGGTCGCCTATTAGTTATGCTCTTTTAGTTGAACCGAATGTTATTGAACCATGGATTCAAGAATTTTGGGCTAATGCTAGAGATAACATGGAGGAGGATGAATATTATATTAGATCTACATTGTCGGACGGACTATCAAGATTACATAAGCCTCTATTCGAGAAGATTTATTATTTGGAGATGAAGATGGGGCTATTCGATTTGGACAAGCAACCGATTTGGGGATACCTTTTAGGGAATCTTGGTTATGAAGGATCTTTAACAACAAACATTCAAGAAAGCATTATTCTCGTCTCCTCAATGGAAGTTCTTGATTCATGTACTGCTTAATTGCATAAGTTCTAAAAGTACTTCTTGGGAGCAAATTAGTCCAATATAGCATCCGCAGTGGTTGGACTAGCTACCCATGAAAGTGTTTAATTTTTCAAAGCTTATTTTGGATGGGATGCTATCACATATATCCTCCTGGTCAAAATGGCCGATGTACCCAAGGTTTGTACTGTGTTTTCTTAAACAAGCAATTGGTCGATGTTCCAAAACCCGCCGCTTATTACTGTCATTGTGCAACAAGCCAAAATCTTTACATTTATGGCTAGGCGAAGTGATTTGTTCAAAGGTGGAGATATTCCATTAACTCCTACAATGATGGAAGTTGTTCAAGCCGTAAGTGAATGAAGCCGGAGGGGATGAAGAAAGTGAAGGTCCCGATTCGTACATCTTGCTTCACAAAGTGTTGCCTCTCAAAGTTCTGCTTTCCAAGATCCGCTTCACAAAGTGCTCAGCCTCACATAATCGCATCTGCAAGTACCGCTTCTATTGAAGGTACCGTGATCTTTACAGGGTATTGTTTCTCCAAGCCCCGAGGTTCAAGCAGTGATTGAAAGAACACCTACTATCTCCACAACGTTCGTCCTCGTTTCAGGAGGAACATTCACATCTGCAAGGTGACGATCATACTATACCTCGTGAAGGTTTGACTTTGGATAATTATGCTTTGACAAGGAAGCTCGTTAGGTTGAACAAGACTGTTGAGTTTCAAGCTAAAGCGCTTAGGAAATTGAAGCGTAAGTATATCTGGTTGAGGAATTTTATTAAACCATATATTCAAGGTTTCAACTTATGGGTTAAAGAGGAAAACAAACGTCGTAAACAACTTCAAAAGGAATTAAAACGAAAGAAGGTTCCTAAATCATCTTCTGTCAACTTGGGAGGAATTTAGAAAAGGAAAATTTGAAAGAAGATGTTGCGAAGAAGAAAGAATGCAGTAAGTACCGCTAAAAGATTATTTGCATTCTCGAGAGAAGAAGTGCAAGTTAAAGGTACTGATGATCAAGGTACTGAACATCAAAGTAATGTTTTTCATGATACATCTAGGCAAGAAGTGATAACACCAAGGGTATTGAATTTTGAAGAAGATGCTGGTCCTTCTACAATTGTTATAGAAGAAGAGGAGGAAGCTACATTCAAACCTATTCATTCTGCAAGTGATGATGAATTAATTGCTACAATATTAGATTTGTCACAACCAAGAGGAGGAGTTACTATTAGAGATGTACAAGAAGAAGAACAACCAAGAACATCTCAACCTGCAATTGATCCAAAAGATAAAGGAAAGGTATTCTCGTTTGAAACAAAGAAAATGAAACTCACTTTGGCAGAACTTAGAGCAATTGAAGTTGCTAGGAATGAAGCCGCAGCTAGAAAAGTTCAAGAAGAGTTAGATGCTAAAGATAGAAAGAACAGAAGCTCAAGAAGCTCAATAGAGAAGCTACCAAAAGGTGCAAGATGAATTAGATGTCGCTAATGAACCTTTACATCCCTACACTCATTAGATATATGCCAAGAAGACCTAATTTAGCTAAGGAGAGGAATGCTATGATGGCTTATTTAAAAGGTCGAGGATATAAGGGTTTGTAGAAGTTAAACTATGTTGATATGAAAAGACTCTATGATGTCAAACGAAGCTTATAAGAAGAGTGTTGCTCATATTAAAGACTTTAGAGAAGAAGCTCATTGGACTGAAACTGAAAGGAAGAAGAACTTAAAGAGAAAAAGAAAAACCTGAAGTTACATTCTAGATGTTCGTTTTTCAAAGAAAGAATAGGTTGAATTAAGATCTGAGACTAGAGATGAATTGAAGAATTATCTCAGAGTGGTAGATTTTGATTATACAAAGGAAGATGATGACATGAAGATGAACAGATCAAAGATCGGTGTTTTTAAAGTTGTGAAATCCAAGAATGGAGATTACATGATTTTTCATAAAGAAGATGAAAGCTTCAAAGTTTTCAAAAGGCTATGGGATTTACTGCATATTATAGATAGAGTAGACCTATTCTACTTATATCATGTTGTGAAGGCTTACTTTGAAAATAATCCATTGGAAGGATTGGTTTGGTTTACATGGTGATCTCATAACTATATGGGAAACCTGAAGAAGAGAGACTGGCGATGATATCCTGGAAGAATCAAGAAAGCCGGGAAATAGTTTGCTGGAGATTCTTTGAAGAATCTCGAGTTCATGTTTTGGAGCTGGAAAATGGAACAATGATACACATGTTTGCAGAAAGAAGATACCCTCTCACAGCTGAGCTCATGAGAAGAATGCTAGAGCATGGATTGGAAGTAGAAGAGGATAATGAAACTTCTTGCATGGTTATCAACTTGTTTATAAACTGGACTACCATTGCTGAGAATGATCAATAACTGGTATGAATTTTATTTGAATAAATACTTTTTGATATATCAAGACTTTTATTCAAAGTATCGCTGACGACAGACTTTCATCAAAGTACTGCTTCTTTAACTAAACCAGTTAAATACATTTTAGAAGAAACCTTTTTGCTAAGTAATAAATATTTTGAACTAAAGGTTGAATAAATGGTTTTGTAATGATAACATCAATAGGTTATCAATCCACCATGGTTACAAAAGGATTGACTAATCCATGAGCAAACGCTCGTAAAGATATATCAATTCCGTTTTTAGTTGACAACTTGCTAATAAGTTGGATGGTATTCAACTCACCATATCGCAGAATGTGAAGAGTTGGTTAGCCCACAAGAAAATGGCTTGTGGTAAAGGCCGTGGAAAAACCATTATTGGTAATTAGTTCACCATTAGATAGAAGAACTAACTAGTCCGTAAGGGTACGTCTTTTGGTAAAGACAAAACAAATCGTTGATAGTGGGTGGTTTGCTAAAAATCAATTGGTTATCAATGTACCATGGTCTTACACACCAAAACATTTGGCTACTCCGAAGATAATGGCTTTGGTAAAGAGATCTAAATCCATTAATTTTTCAATGATTCACTTGAAAGTGATGAGAATAGTATGCAACTTAAACTGAATTAAATATACAAATTGTCATATGTTGCCGTGTTGTTTGAAAAGATGGAGCTTGGCCGGATGTCACCAGTAAAGAGAACAATTCTAAGAGATACTTTGACAAGATGTTACAGAGATAAAAGCTTAAAGACTAAGAAACAATCCGTTTTAAAAGATGAAGATGTTAAAGATATATTCACAAAGGAACTTGAAGTCAAGCAAGTAGAATTCAAGTTAGGGAGGATTGTTGGGATATGAAAGTGTCAAGATATCAAAGTAATGAAGATATGAAAGTAATCTTGTAAGTCAGCAAAGTACCGAAGAAGTCAAAGACTCAAAGTCTTAAAGACAAAGTCAAAGTATCTTGCAATATGAAGTCAAAGTACCGCAAGAACAAAAGAACTGTTATATTCGTTTATGGAAAGAATTGTATTCTATGTTTAGATTACTTGTCGTATAAGGTTATCAATTGTAAACCGACTAGGATATCCTTGAGCCTATAAAAGGACTCCTAGATTGGCTTTAGAAGTACGATTTTAAAAAGAGTTTTAGAGTTTACAAATTAGTGTTTTAGAGAAAAGTTCGATTATCTTAGAGTTGTATTAGAGTATCTCGCGATAATAAGGATTTAGAGTTTATAATAAAAGGTTATTCTTCTTAGCTTTGTTAAGTAAATTCGCGTACTTAATAAAGATTGCTCGGTGTTTCTTTGTTAATAACTTAGGATTTATCCGAGGTTATTAAACCTTAACAAGCTAGTTAAGATAGTTTGATTAAAGTATATCGATCCAACAGATATTTTCTACAATGGTTCAACCACTAACCAAGACTCTTTAAATGCCTCCACGGAGGTAATTTCTGAAAGCAAGACCACAAAAGAAGCCTTGCAAATCATAGAAAACAAGTCCCGTCCGCCTTTTCCTAACAAAGACATATCGCACTCCAGCTAATGCAGGACCTTCTACTTTCATCTCACGTGAGTACATCTAGCACCGATGCTAAGATTGACAAACTCACGGATATTGTTCAAGCTTTGGTTCTTGCTAACCAAAAGAAAGTCACTTTCACACAGACACCATCACATGGTGAAGTGAAGAAAGTCGAAGTCTGTGTTACTTGTGGTGGCCCTCATGCATACTACAACCTGTATCGCTCACCGATGGTAGTCCGTTTGAAGCCAATGCTATAGCCGGTACTTCACATCAAGGAGGTAATCAATACCGCCCAAAATGAACCAAACTACCTAAGTGCTAATACTTATCGGGACCACCGGTTTTAACTGAATCCTATACAAACCGAATCGAACCAACCTAGAATGAACCAAGGTTATCAAAACCAAGGTAATTTCTATCCTGAACCAAATCAAGGTTTCCAACATCAAGGAAATCTTAATCAAAACAATTTCAATCGAGGGAATCAATTTCATGGGAATGTGAATCCTAATCAAGGAAATTTTCAAAATCAAGGCCCTAATCCAAACATTAGAGGCCATAATTTTCCTAATCAAACTCAAGCCATTGTTCCAACCGACCATCATCGATGAGTTATTGAAACAATTCATGAAATCCCAAGATGAAATGAACAAGGTTGTTGGTTAGTCGATTTACGATCTTAAGAAGTCTTTAAATGATCAACCCTCGGGCTCGGGAAAACTTTTCGAGCAACACGATCGCTAACCCGAAGTTATGCAAAGGCGATCACAAACATAAGTGGTGTTTCATACAATGGACCCGCTATTCCTACTACCTCTTCTTCTCTCCCGAAGGTAGTGGAAAGTGAACCCGAGAGGCAACAAAGGACAAGGAACTTCCTACTAATAATGGAGATACCAACGATGTCCATCCTCAAGTTGTCCCGAAACCCAAATCCAATCTAGGAGTTTTTTGAACCTCCAAAGAGCTCAGTCCCTGAAAACCCCAATCCAAATCTTCTATTCCTTACCCATCACGCTTGAATGAGAAAGCTCGCAAAAAGCTACCATCAAATGGACAAATTTCTTCAAATTTTCCAAGAACTACATTTTGACATAAGCTTTGCGGATGCTATCATGTCGATGCCCAAGTTTGCATCAACTCTCAAACACATGTTAAGCAACAAGGAAAAACTGTTTGAGATGGCAAAACTCCTCTCGAACGCAGAACTGCTTTCTGGGTTATCTTGAAGAAGCTTCCCAGAAGCTTGGAGATCCCGGAAAATTTCTCTTACCTTGTGTATTTCGGATGGTTGAATGCTTTGCCTTAGCGATCTTGGTGCAAGCATCAATCGATGCCTTATTCAAGATGGAAGAAACTTTCTCTTCCCACCTTATTCCTACATGCATGACTCTCGAGCTTGCAGGATCGTGATAATATCCCGGCCCACTTGGCATTGCCGAGGACGATTCGCGGAAAGTAGGAAAGTTCCATTTTCCAACCGACTTTGTAGTTGTTGATTTCGATGTTTCGATCCATGGGTTCCTCTCATTGTTGGGACGAGGATTCCCGAGAACGGCCGCGCTCTCATTGATGTATTTGAGCAAGAAATCACATTACGTGTGGGTAATGAAGCTGTCACCTTTAACCTTGATCAAACTTCGAGGTACTCCGCGAAACTATGATTCCGAAGCCTTAACTAATAGATATCATTGATGTTGCTTCGAAGAGTACTCTCAAGAAGTTCTCAGTTATGTTCATAATTCTTCAAGTGATAATCTCACTCATTCATCTCAACCCATCATTGCCAATTCTACTCCTCCTCTCACTCCGTTTGAGGAAAGTGACTTCATCTTGGAAGAGATTGAAGCATACTTGTCTAGTGATTCTATTCCATGGGAAATTGATCACGCTCCAATTGACATCGAGGGAGATATTCTTCTCATTGAGAAGTTTCTTAATGATGATCCATCATCACTCCCTCCCGCCGAGCTTCATAACAAGGAAGTCAAGTCGCTTGAGAAAATTGAAGAATTTCCTGAAATCGAACTTAAGGACTTACCACCTCATCTCGAGTATGCATTTCTTGAGGGTGATGATAAATTACCCATCATTATTGCTCGAGATTTGAGTAAAGATGAAAATATTGCTCTCATAAAGGTCTTGAAGTCACACAAGCAAGCAATTGCTTGGAAACTCCCTGACATTAAGGGTATCAACCCTGAGTTTTGTACTCACAAAATCTTAATGGAGGATGACTTCAAACCAATAGCTCAACATCGAGAGAAGAGTAAATCCAAAAATCCATGAAGTTATTAAACAAGAGGTTCTCAAACTTCTTGATGCGGTTTAATTTACGACGATCTTACGTCCTTTGGTTAGCCCAATTCATTGTGTTCCTAAAAAGGGTGGCATAACTGTTGTCACAAATGAAGAAAACGAGTTAATTCCAACTCATTGGTAACGGATGGCGTGTTTGCATTGACTATCGTAAGTTGAATGACGTCACCCGAAAAGACCATTTTCCTCTACCCTTCATGGACCAAATGCTTGAGAGATTAGCGAAACTAATACTATTGTTTCCTTGATGGTTTCTCAGGGTATTTTCAGATCCCCATTGATCCATAGGATCAAGAAAAGACCACATTCACCGCCCATACGAACTTTTGCCTACGATCGTATGCCTTTTGGCCTATGTAATGCTCCCCGCACGCTCCAACGATGTATGATGGCCATTTTCCACGACATGATCGGGAAACAATGGAGGTGTTTATGGATGACTTCTCGGTCATTGGGGACTCGTTTCAAACATGTCTCTCCCATTTAGATAAAATGCTAAAACGGTGTGAAGACACCAATCTTTGTCTAAATTGGGAGAAAAGCCACTTTATGGTCAAAGAAGGCATAGTCCTTGGCCATAAGATTTCAAAAAACGGGATTGAGGCCGATAGAGCAAAAGTCGATGTTATTGCTAAATTGCCTCATCCTACTACCGTCAAAGGTATTAGGAGTTTTTAGGTCATGCCGGTTTTTATCGCAGATTCATACAAGATTTTTCTAAAATCGCCTGGCCTATGACCCATCTTCTTGAAAAAGATGCTCCTTTTATCTTTTCACCAGTGCATCGCTTTTGAAACATTAAAGAAAAAGCTTATGAGGCACCCATTCTTGTTGCTCCCGACCGACTTGCCTTTTGAGCTCATGTGCGACGCAAGTGATTTTGCTATCGGTGCGTCCCCGGGCAACGTAGATCCAAGCATTTTCAAATAAGTATCCACTACGCTTAAGTAAGACTATGATCAAGCTCAAACCCATTACACCACCACTGAAAAAGAGCTACTAGCCGTGGTGTATGCATTTGAGAAGTTTCGCCGCATACTTAATCTTGACCAAATGCGTGGTGTATACGGATCACACGGCTCTCAAATATCTCTTTGCAAAACAAGATGCAAAGCCGAGATTGCTCCGTTGCAAGTTCTCCTTCCGCAAGAATTTGATATCATAATACGATAAAAAAGGAGCCGAGAACTCGCTGCCGATCATCTGTCCACGCCTAGAAAACCCTCACCAAGATGTTTTCAAGAAAAAGGAAATAAATGAAACATTTCCTCTCGAGACACTCAATGCGTTTCTTTTCGTGGAGACTCTACTACCCCATGGTTTGCTCGACTTCGCCGAAATTACCATGCGGTAACTTCATAGTGAAAGGGATGTCGACCCAAAAGAAGAACAAGTTCTTCAAGGATGTTAAACATTACGGGGATCACCCTACTTATTCAAAATCATGCGGCGGATCAAGTCATCCGATGGTGTGTTTATGGACGAGTGAAGCTATGGACATTCTCAAAGCTTGCCATGCCGACCCACCGGGCCATCATAGGTGTTTGATTCCGGGTTTTATTGGCCCACTATTTACAAGGATGCCCACGAATTTGTTAAAACCTCACGGACGCTGTCAACGTCCCGAAATATCTCTCACAAAGAAATGAAATGCCGCAAAATGGGTTGAAGCGAAAGCTTTGCCTACCAATGATGCCCGAGTAGTTGTGAAATTCTTAAAATCTCTTTTTGCTAGGTTTGGAACTCAATGAGCTATAATTAGTGATCGTACATTTACTGCAATGACCAATTTGATCGAGTCATGCAAAAGTATGGTGTAACTCACCGCTTCTATGCATACCACCCACAAACAAGTGGGCAAGTGGAAGTTTCCAACCGTGGTATAAAAAGAATTCTCGAAAGGACAAGATGGCTAAAACCGCGCATCCACAGTCGGATAAACAAGATGACGCACTCTGGCCTTCCGTAGCTTATAAAACACCCATCGGGTGTACTCCATACAAGCTAGTGTATGGGAAGGCGTGTCATCTGCCGATTGAGCTTGAGCACAAAGCATACTGGGCCTTGAAACATGCCAACTTCGATATTGAGACGTGTACCGGTGATCACGGAAAGTTCAAATGAATAAACTAAATGAACTCCGTGATCAAGCATACGAGAACTCTTTGATCTACAAACAAAAGACAAAGAAGATTCATGACTCTAAAATCAAGAACCGCGTTTCAACGCTTCGGGATCGAGTCCTTCTTTTTAATTCAAGATTGAAGATATTCTCGGGAAAGCTCAAGTCCCGTTGGTATGGTCCATTTACTATTGCTAAGGTTTATCCTTATGGTACCATTGAGTTATCTCAACCCGGTGGTCCAAATTTTAAAGTGAATGGTCATCGATTAAAACACTATTTTGGAGAGGACATTCCACACCGTGGGTTGTCCCGGATCTTCAACCTTTCCCCATGAACCAATGAATGCGGGGATCGAGTCAAGCTAGCGACTCGGTAATCAAAAACAAGCACAGACATATGGGTTTTCACCCATATTTCATTGACTTCTTTCTACTTTCTTCTTTACCACCCTAGTGTGGGGAATTGCCCCACTGTTGTATATAAGCTTTATATAAAAAAAAAAAAAAAAAGTGTATATATCAAAAATAAAATAATGGTTGTAGTATTTCCCTTTTATGTTCTATGTTTCGGTAGGCATAACGTTTAGGTACTTTGAATATTGAGGGCAATATTCATTTCTAGTGGGGGGAATTCTCACGAATTTTATCATGTAATTATACCACCCAATTCCCCCAATTTTGGCCAAAATTTTTTTGGAGTAAGTGTTTTTCACTTACTCAGCAAATGGTAATCAGTCCGCCATGTCTAACACACATAAGGATTGGCTAATCCAGGAGCAAACGGCTCTTGGTAAAGATATCTCAAATCCGTTTATGGCTTGCAATTTGCCCAAAATTGTATGGTGTTCAACTCACCATATCTTTAGTTAGTGAAAAGTTGGCTAGCCCGCAAGTTTATGGCTTGTGGTAAAGGCAGTTGGAAAACCATAATTGGTAATCGGCTCACCAAAGATAATATTGATAATTTATCTAAGAGTTGGCTAGTCTAGAAGCAAACGGCTTCTGGTAAAGACAAATCAAATCCGTTGAAAACTGGTGATTTGCTCAAAATCATTTGGTTATCATTGTACCAAGGTTCTTACTTGAACTGAAACAATTGGCTACTCCGGAAGTAATGGCTTTTGGTAAAGAGATGAAATCCATTAATTTTTCATAAAAAGATTGCTAGGGACTAGCAATATCTTAGTGTGGGGGATTGATGAGTGTCTAAATACTCATCATTTTTATACCGTTTAGAATGCCAAAAACATCCGAAAACACTCTGAAATGCATCAAAATGATAAAAATATCACAAATAAGTGTTTTATGTGTTTTAAATGCAAAAATACCAAAATCGTGAAAACGTATCAAGTTTGCATAATTGGCGCTTTTAGTCCCCAGTTTCAAAAGCTCTCAAATCTAGTCCTGGTCATTCAAAACTTATAAAATATCATTTAAGGTCCATGGGATTCAAAAGTTGTCAAAACAAACCCTTCAAAGTTTAAAAATTGCAAAATTACAACTTTGGTCCCTCAACTTTGAAAAGTGTCAAAATCAGTCCCTGGGTGTTTAAAAATGGAAATTATTCAAAATACACCCTTGTACTATTCAAATGTGGCATATTTGGTCCTTATATGATAAGTTTTGAGAAAATTACAAGTTTGGTCCCCGAGTTACAAAGTTGGCGCTTTGGTCCTTGGATTTATAAAATGGAATTTTATGCAATATTGGTCTTTGTACTAACCATTAATTGCAGGATTAGTCCTTATGTGATGTTTGGGAAAGTTCAAATCAGTCCCTCATTTTCAAAAAATTACATGAATGGTCCTTGTGCTTAACTTATACCAAACGGACCCTTTTGATATTAAATCCAATCCAAAACCCAATCCCATATCCTGGCCCAATATCCAACCCAGCCCCAACCCCCTCAGTTATTAATAAAAAACGGTCAAAAAAAGTCAAACCCGCAAAACCAGATGCAATCGTACATCTCCTTCACCATCACTGTTAAACCAAAACCGTGGTGGTTTTCACCACCACTGTCTACCACCACCACCCACCAGTATACCCACTCCACCTCCACATCCTCCCAAACTTCATTAATTGAGAAAACCTGCCAAGACTTTCCCGCCTAAATTGACAAATGGATTATTATGATGAATTCAATGCATCCAATGGCTGGAAATAAGTGGGAAATGATTAGAGGTCGACAAGGAACCTAAAAGATCTTTATAAAGAAGATAAGAAGCAATGTGGGATGCTATCTAGTGTAATTTTTATTTGCTTATGTCGTTTTAAATATTTTAAGTTTTCCAGTGCAATTTAAAGCTTTCCAATACCTTGTTAAGTTATCTCAAAGGTAATAAAACTTGTTTTCAGCAATTCAAGATATTAAGTTCCATTTCAGTATATGCAATTTTCAAGTTCAAATTCTCAATATGATCAAATGTTGTTATTAATGATTGTTTTGGACTCATAAGCTAATGTAAGCTCCTTATAAAGCTTTTCTAAGCTTTTAGATACCTTAAAACTTTGTTTAGTATCAAAAAGAAAAAAATACAAAAAAATACTAGAAAATAGTGAAAAAAATCAAAAATCAGTGTAGAAGATGAAAGAGACACTGGAGCAGGGTTGATATTGGATTGCCTTGGTTTAGAGCATCTTGGGAAGCTATAGGAAGTTGTTTCAGTCCTTGGTTCTCAATTTTCACTTGGAAACCAATTTGTAAGCTTTTTACTCATTTTTGGCATTTCACTGTGTAAGTCAGTCATTAGCTTAAATCATTATGTTTCTATGTTTATGAGTTGTATTTAAGTAAAGTTAAACAATAAAACAGTTAGCTTGTTCTTTAAAATATTTTAGTTACTAAAAATCATAGTTTAATAGTTATAAGAGCATAATTATCATTCTTGAGTTTTATGTTGTTATTACTGTTGTTTTATGCTTATTTAGTCTTAATATATGATATTATGAAGTCTTGAATCTAGTGCATGGTCTCAATCAAAAAGTCTTTGGAAATCACAAAAACAGTTTATTAAGGTGTTGTTTGGATTTGATTTGTTCATTGTGTTAAAGGTTGTTCAAGACAATGTTCTTGTTTGATACATGTCACACTTGGTCTAAATAACTCAAACATACCATAAAATACAGTCCTTACTTTGTAAAAAGTCAAAATCTCTTTTAATCCCACTTAATTTGATAACTGTTAGGATTTAAAGAGTAAAACTCATCATAGTAGCTTATAACTGGTTAATCTAGCTTAATGACATCTTATTATAGCTTAACATATCATAATCAGTGAGTAGATTTGATTTAAAGTTCATTTTAGTCAACCTTTTAGTTTATCTTAAAAGTCAAAATTTCAGCTTTCGCTTTTTGAATAAAATAAATTAATTTCTATAGGGTTTAACTTTGAGTTTCATGTTTTAAGCTTTTAGATTTATAAAATATAGTTGCTAATCTTAATCACAGTATTTTTTATAATTTTCAATTAGCTTTTTAAATCGCTTATTTTATAGCTTACTTTAGACCCTTTTTCAAAATGTGCTACGTACGCTTTTACCACCTTTTTCACAAGCTTATAAAAAGCTTATTAGTAAACCTCAGCTTATGAACCTTGGTTTTTTGGGAAGCCAATCTAGCCATTTCACAAGTCCAGTGCTTAATTTTCATTTTGCAGCTTATTTAATAAGCCTGCAAGTAACTTTTAGCTTGTCCCATTTACTCGTACACTAAGCAATCAAGTGGTTTAGAAGCTTTTTCACAAGCTTGTCAAAAGCTTATCGTGGTCCCGTGTTTGAGTTGGACTTTTAGAAAGCCCACCATCCATCTTGCTACCTCAGTCTTTGTTTTGAGCTTTTTAGCTTATTACATAAGCTTAAATTGCTTGTTAATATGGCTGCAGGCCTGTTTGGTTTTCTAGTTTAGGATAAGTGCTTATTTGATCATTATAGCTTATCAGTGTTGATATTTGTTCTTTTTAGCTTAACTTAAGTAGCTTTTAGCTTTTTGCATCTTATTTCAGTTTTGGTTCCAGCTTGTAAGCTTGTTTGAGCTTAAATCATCAAAATAAGCTCATAAGTTCACTGTTGAGATCATAAGCTCTCAAATAGCTTATTTTTAAGTTGTAAATTTTTTTGTTTTCATTAAAGTTGCTTATTATCAGTAGTTAAATAGTTTTCAAAAAGAAAAATCATAAAAACATCATTTTTAAAATAGTGATAGCATTTATTTAATAGGAATTAGCTTTTTAATTTTCTTTTTCAGCTTATTATTAAGTACTTCCTGTTTTTATAATTTTCTTAGTTTTCTGTCATCATAAGATATTTATATAAAAAATTTCATAATTTTCTTAGCTTGTTTAGTATTTATTAGAATTTAAAATAGTTAAAAAGTATTAAATAATTAATAATAAATAAATAAAAAGCATAAAAAATATATTTTCAATTTTAAAATAAGTTTTATTATATTTTAGATTTTTCTAAATCATAATTTCATTTTTCTAGCTTTATTTCATATTTTCTTATATTTTAGAGTATTATTAAATAGTTTAAAATAGTTTTAATTAATAATAATTAAATAAATAGTTATAAAATAATTTTAATTTTCTAATAATTTTCTTTTATTATTAGGTTTGAAAAAATATCATTTTCATATTTGTAGGTCTTTTATTTCTTAAAACTCACGTTTTATTTTGCAGCGCTTACGTAATTTAATAAACGACGTGTTTAAGTTTGTTTAATCGATTGTTGTGCTTTATAGCTCGTATCCAAATACATTCCAATCAATCAAGTAGTATAATTTCCAACCAAAATCCTTCCGATCACTATCCTTAGTGATTATTCGACATCCTGAAAGTTTTGAAACACCATTAATCCTCCCAGGACTTAACGAATTGGAATCCACTATATTCCAAGGGAAATTGCATTGGTTTTAGACTATTTTAATTTTATTACGGTTGACCATTCACAAGTGGTTGATTTGTGTGATAAACTTGACGGTTCAGACCCGATCAAATGATCACTAAGGATAATGATCAGTAAGGATTTTGATTGATAGCTACACTACTGATTGATTGGAATTGTATTTGGATACGTAACTATAAAGCACAACAATCGATTAAACAAACGTATATGTGTATCGCTTTACTAAATTTTACGTAAATCGCACAAAAATAAAACGTGAAATTTAAAAAAGAATAAAACACTACGGATATGAAAATGATATTTTTACAATCCTAATAATAAAAGAAAATTATTAAAAAATTAAAATTATTTTTATAACTGTTTATTTAATTATTATTATTTAAAAACTATTTTTAACTATTTAATAATACTCTAAAATATAAGAAAATATGAAATAAAGCTAAAAAAAATGAAATTTTAACTTAGAAAAATCTAAAATAGTATAAAACTTATTTTCAAACTGAAAATATATTTTTTACACTTTTTATCTATTTATTATTAATTATTTAATACTTTTTAACTATTTAAAATTCTAATAAATACTAAACAAACTAAGAAAATTCCAAATTTTCTATAATTATCCTATGATGACAGAAAACTAAGAAAATTATAAAAACAGAAAGTGCTTAATAATAAGCTGAAAAATGAAAATAAAAAGTTAATTTATATTAAATAAACGCTATCACTATTTTAAAATGATGTTTTTGTGATTTTTCTTTTTCAAAACTACTATACTACTGATTATAAGCAACTTTAATAAAGACAAAAATTTTGGAACTTGAAAATAAGCTGAGATTGAGCTTATGAGCTTAACAGTTAAGCTTATGGCTTATTTTGATTTTTTTAGGCTCAAACAAGCTTCTCAGGTGGAACCAAAGTTAAAATAAGATGCAAACAAGCTAAAGCTACTTAAATGAAGCTAAAAGATACAAAGGAATACACTGATAAGCTTTAAATAAGCAAATAAGCTTTATTACACTAAACCTACTATCCAAACAAAGCCC
>OU343224.1:155260860-155265860 GCA_910596185.1 Chrysanthemum makinoi | reverse complement strand
CAAACAATCCAAAAGGTGTTGGTAGCGCTGTACCATCTCGGCCCACAAGAAGTACCACGAGGGAAACTTGATCATGTCAAGAATAGAAGGAGATGCAGGTGATGATGATCAATGGGAATATCAAAGTGCAGGAAGGAGCAGATGAAAAGGTGCTTAGTTTTAAGTCCTCAAGAGTAGAAACATCATAAGGTGCAATACCGTAAGACGAAAGAACTCGAATCAAGCAGCAGATAATGACCATCACAAATCTTCCTCTTACATTGCTTGACATTGCAGCCACCAATCCGTGAATATGTCATCATCAATATTAGACCATAATGGCGAAGGTTCAGCTAAAACCTCACGCACAATCTGCAAACTACCACCAGGGGAGCCCCAAACATGCATAGAATTAACAATATACTCTTCCTGACGTTGACGCTTAGTGACCGACCTACCCTCTTGACTACCTCTGGGCAAAAGGTTTTAAGTAGACAAAGAGGCAAGATAAACAAACCAACCAAACAAGAAATGTCATCAGCGCAAGTGATCACCTTATCAAGAGCTCTTTTCAAAGTACGAGAACTCCAACCGCACATTTGGGAGGGATGGATTTGACGCATCCGTAATCCCTAGAGAATAAAGTATCAGAAGAGGTAAATCAAAACCACTAAGCACATCCAAGCCCGAATCCCCAACAATAGCTACTCGGGAGGGAACTCGGTTTGGTGAGATCATATAACACAAACCAAACAACACCATCACCACAATCTGAGGAGACACAAAATCGAGCTCTAAACCATGACGACACTTAGTCTCGGAAAGTATGCTTTTGAAACAACCACCACATAACCATAACCCCATAATGCTTAAGAGTAACCTCAAATCCTTTCAAAATAGCCAAATCCGATAATAAAGACTGCTTAGTGGTAGCAAGAGCCTCAGCGCTAAAATGACGGTCACGCAGATGTGTGATCAAAGATGTTTTAGTAAGCCCATTACCACCGCCATCCCGACATCCACCAAGGCCAACAAAGGGACAATGAAATCTAACAACCGGCATATCAACAAAGCAACAAACCCACCACCACTTATAACCAAACAATATCAAAAGAAGCAACCAAACAAGAGAAAGTGAAGGCACGAATGCAACCAACCTGAATCTGCCAAAACCTTGAACAACCAACAAGATGCTCGTATCAAAACCGTGTGAAAACTGTCAAAAACCACCTTAACACCAAGCGTACAGAAGCAGGCAGGAATACCAAAAACGTTTCGTATCAAAACCTTGTGATAATCGCCCAAAACCAACCACCAAGCAATAACGCAGCCCAAACAGTACCAAAAAATCTTAATACAGGTTAAGGAAGGAAGGCGTAAATCTCAGTATGCAGCCCTCACACCAACAGGAAAAACGAAGCAAAAATCAGGTTTCAAAACCGAAACCCTAAACAGTATGCGAACAAAAGAAAACCCTAGAGAAAGTATGTACAAACCGTATCACAAGAAACGTGATAAGATCATAGGCTATAAATCGAACAAATCAACAGAGAATGTTGAAGGATCAAGAAGATCCAGAAGGCCTGTGAAGGAGATCTCCTGAATCGCCCATACAAACCGTTTTGGCAAACTAGCTATGACTCAATGTAATTTGTAGAACAACACTTAATTATTTATATCCCGACAAATCTGCACATGACTCAATGTGATCATGTACATCATAAAACAATTTTGATATCTATGTGATGCCATCAATACCCTCTTTATAAACCTTCCCGGTACTACCATTACTGCATTTCAAGGGAATTTTCCAAATATTAACAGCTTTTTCAACCTTACGGGAGTGCTTAATTTTCAAACCCATGAGCTTATGTCTAACCGTATCCACAATCAATCTAAAAATAATCTCTTCCGACCTAAACACATTTTGGAAGATTCTCTTATTCCTCTCTTGTCAAATATAATAAACAGCAGCACCAAAAACTAACCGCTGGATAACACTCCATAAAGATTTGTTGGCAGATCTAAAAGATAAAACCGAAACAATCTTAGCCCAAACATACGATAAGTCATCAAGTCTACATAAAGGTTTAAGATTATCCCATACACTCCTAGAAAAATTGCAACTAAAAAACAGATGGCTGTGGGTTTCATCTACACTATTACACAACGGGCAACAAGTACTAGTGATATTAAACCACTTAGAGATCCTATCAGTGGTTTTAAGTCTGCCCCTCATAGCCATCCAAAGCACAAAAGCGTGCCTAGGAATACACTGAGAGAACCAAACGTGATTAAACCATAAGACCTTGGGACAATCAACTCTTAAGGCTTTCCATGCTTCTTTAACACTGATATCCGACTCCTTATTCTTCTTATTTACCCATATAACCTTGTCATCACAGTCACTACTCAAAACGGGAACCGGGACATTAAGAATCTCTCCAAACCTATCGTTCCAATCAAGCGGCCATTTCAATCCATTCTCATCAATCCAATCAGCCACTTTGTCGTTCACATCAAAACCATGTTCAGTGAGAAAACCATGGGTAATAAGTTTGCACAAAGGGCCATTGGTGTGCCATTTATCAAACCATACAGAACACTCCTTACCATTTCCCAACTTAACCGCAACAAAACTACGAATCTTATCTCTAATGCTCAGAATCTGATTCCAACTCCACGAACCATTCACACAACTTACATTATGCCAAATATTTCTACCCTTAATCCTATAAGCATGCACCCATTTTACCCACAACTAATCTTTGTTGCTAATAACATTCCAAAGGTGTTTAGTCATTAACGCCTTATTCATGAGTCTAAGCGGTTTAAGACCAAGACCACCTTGGTTTTTGGGCTTGCAAATATCTTTCCATGCAACACTCGCAATTCCACTCCCACTACCCCCACCATACCACAGAAAATTCTTAAGAAGTTTATCAATACTATCACAAACGTAGGCTCGGAGAATGAACATAGAAGCCCAATAAACATGAAGAGAAGAAAGAACATAAGCAATTAATTGAAGTCTACCCGCAAAGGACAAAGTTTTGTTCCTCCAATCATGAATTCTATTCTTAACCTTTTCAATTAACACCCTACAAAATGGTGTTACAAATTCTCTTACCCGTCAAAGGAATGCCTAAATATTTCATTGGAAGCTCACCAATACTAAAAGGCATAGCAAGAAGAATTCTAGACTTAACCGTCTCATTAACACTCCCAAAGAAAACAGAACTCTTAGCAGGACTAGGAAATAAACCAGAGCACATAGTAAACTCGTCTAAAGCCCTTCTAAGAATACAAGCAGATATTTCATCCCCATGGCAAAGAAGTAAGAGGTCATCCGCAAAAC
Source organism: Chrysanthemum makinoi (assembly GCA_910596185.1). Classification (NCBI taxonomy): domain Eukaryota; kingdom Viridiplantae; phylum Streptophyta; class Magnoliopsida; order Asterales; family Asteraceae; genus Chrysanthemum; species Chrysanthemum makinoi. Next base: position 155,262,523 of record OU343224.1, on the reverse strand, counting down.
ATAAATGAGTCAACATAAGTTTCTTACATCCCCAATGATATCGAAATCTAGAATCCCTCCTAACATGTCTCTTAACCATCAAATTAAACACTTCCATAACAATAGTAAAAAGGTAAGGTGACATAGGGTCACCCTGCCTCAGCCCACGTTTGCTCTTAAAATACCCATGCAGTTCCCCATTAACACAAATAGAAAAGGAAGCTGAAGTAAGACATACCATGATCCAGTGCACCATAGAACTGTGAAAGCCAAACCGAGTAAGAATGGTCTTCAAAAAATCCCAATTAACGGTGTCATAAGCCTTCTGGATGTCCACTTTAACCGCACATTTGCTGATCTTACCATTCCAACTATATCCCTTCATAAACTCTTGAGCCAAAAGGATGTTGTCACTGATCTGTCTTCCCGGAATGAACGCACACTGGTTGCTATCAATCAAGTCACACAAGCCTTCTTTGAGTCTATTGGTGATGACTTTACTGACACATTTATAGATTACATTACCACACGCAATAGGTCTATAATCCGAGACTTTCAAAGGAACTTGAATCTTGGGAATGAGCGAGATGAGATTGGCATTGAACTCTCCAAGCAATTTACCAGAACAGAAAAACTCTTTGACCGCAGCACACACATCACTCCCAACAATACCCCAAGCAGATTTGAAAAACTTGGACGTAAACCCATCCGGACCAGCAGTTTTGTTTTCATCAATGCTGAACATTGCCTCTTTGATTTCAATATCCGTAACTGCTCTAACCATGTTATTCGCAATCATAGGATCAAGCTTCTTAGAGAACAAATCATCACAGTCATCAATAGAAACTACTTCATCTTCTTTACCCAAAAAATTCTGGAAATGATCAACAAAACATCCCGGAACCTCATCACCATAGTACTTGATACCCTGCTCATCATAGACCACCTGAACTCTACTTTTATTCACCCTGCTTTTAAGAACATTATGGAAATATGACGTATTTTGATCCCCATCCATAAGCCACTGAATCTTAGTCTTTTGTCTGAGTAAATTCTCCTCATCCTTAATCGCTTCTTCATAAGCCTTACGATACATAATCTCCTCATCTCTCAAAATACAACTGCAAGGGTCTTTGTCAAGGCTTTGTTGAACCCTTTTAAGCTCAAGCCTCAACGCTTTCACCTTATTAAAAACATTTCCATTAATCCTATTCATATTTCTCAAGTGCCTCTTCATATTTTTTAACCTTTTGGCCAGGATAAACATATGAAAACCATTAACATGTATACCCCAATTGTCTTTAACAGTAGGCAAAAACGAATCCTTATCAGCCAGAAAGTTTGCAAACCTAAAAGACCTAGGTTTGGAAACATTCACTAAAGGGTGCACCAAAACAACCGGGCAATGATCCGAAGTTATGAACGGAAGAAACTCAGCAAAACAGTTCTCATACGTGGAAATAAAGCTACCATTGCCTAAAGCTCTATCTAATTTCTTGAGAATACCAGTTTCAGGATCATTGCGCTTCTGAATCCAGGTTTAAAACATACCTTTGCTAGCAATGTCTTCCATTTCCAACACCTCCAAACAGTTTCTAAAGTCTTTCACATCTTTATCCTTGACAGCATTAGGATCAAAACAATCACCAATATTCAAAGCCACATTGAAATCGCCCAAAAGAGT
>OU343224.1:155146912-155260760 GCA_910596185.1 Chrysanthemum makinoi | reverse complement strand
GTATTCTCAAGAAATTAGATAGAGTTTTAGGCAATGGTAGCTTTATTTCCACGTATGAGAACTGTTTTGCCGAGTTTCTTCCGTTCATAACTTCGGATCATTGCCCGGTTGTGTTGGTGCACCTTTAGCTGAATGTTTCCAAACCTAGGTCTTTTAGGTTTGCAAACTTTCTGGCTGATAAGGATTCATTTTTGCCTACTGTTAAAGAAAATTGGGGTATACATGTTAATGGTTTTCATATGTTTATCCTGGCCAAAAGGTTAAAAAAATGAAGAGGCACTTGAGAAATATGAATAGGATTAATGGAAATGTTTTTAATAAGGTGAAAGTGTTGAGGTTTGAGCTTAAAAGGGTTCAACAAAGCTTGACAAAAGACCCGCGCTTGTATTTTGAGAGATGAGGAGATTATGTATCGTAAGGCTTATGAAGAAGCGATTAAGGATGAGGAGAATTTACTCAGACAAAAGACTAAGATTCAGTGGCTTATGGATGGGGATCAAAATACGTCATATTTCCATAATGTTCTTAAAAGCAGGGTGAATAAAAGTAGAGTTCAGGTGGTCTATGATGAGCAGGGTATCAAGTACTATGGTGATGAGGTTCCGGGATGTTTTGTTGATCATTTCCAGAATTTTTTGGGTAAAGAAGATGAAGTAGTTTCTATTGATGACTGTGATGATTTGTTCTCTAAGAAGCTTGATCCTATGATTGCGAATAACATGGTTAGAGCAGTTACGGATATTGAAATTAAAGAGGCAATGTTCAGCATTGATGAAAACAAAACTGCTGGTCCGGATGGGTTTACGTCCAAGTTTTTCAAATCTGCTTGGGGTATTGTTGGGAGTGATGTGTGTGCTGCGGTCAAAGAGTTTTTCTGTTCTGGTAAATTGCTTGGAGAGTTCAATGCCAATCTCATCTCGCTCATTCCCAAGATTCAAGTTCCTTTGAAAGTCTCGGATTATAGACCTATTGCGTGTGGTAATGTAATCTATAAATGTGTCAAGAAGTCATCACCAATAGACTCAAAGAAGGTGTGTGACTTGATTGATAGCAACCAGGTGTTCATTCCTAGACAGATCGTGACAACATCCTTTTCGCTCAAGAGTTTAAGGGATATAGTGGCATGGTAAGATCAAGAATGTGCGGTTAAAGTGGACATCCGAAGCTTTATGACACCGTTAATTGGGATTTTTTGAAGACCATTCTTACTCGGTTTGGCTTTCACAGTTCTATGGTGCACTGGATCATGGTATGTCTTACTTCAGCTTCCTTTTCTATTTGTGTTAATGGGGAATTGCATGGGTATTTTAAGAGCAAACGTGGGCTGAGGCAGGGTGACCCTATGTCACCTTACCTTTTTACTATTGTTATGGAAGTGTTTAATTTGATGGTTAAGAGACATGTTAGAAGGGATTCTAGATTTCGATATCATTGGGGATGTAAGAAACTCATGTTGACCCATTTATGTTTTGCGGATGACCTCTTACTTCTTTGCCATGGGGATGAAATATCTGCTTGTATTCTTAGAAGGGCTTTAGACGAGTTTACTATGTGCTCTGGTTTATTTCCTAGTCCTGCTAAGAGTTCTGTTTTCTTTGGGAGTGTTAATGAGACGGTTAAGTCTAGAATTCTTCTTGCTATGCCTTTTAGTATTGGTGAGCTTCCCATGAAATATTTAGGCATTCCTTTAACGGGTAAGAGAATTTGTAACACTGACTGTAGGGTGTTAATTGAAAAGGTTAAAAATAGAATTCATGATTGGAGGAACAAAACAGTGTCTTTTGCGGGTAGACTTCAGTTAATTGCTTCTGTTCTTTCTTCTCTTCATGTTTATTGGGCTTCTATGTTCATTCTCCCAGCCTACGTTTGTGATAGTATTGATAAACTTCTTAAGAATTTTCTGTGGTCTGGTGGGGTTAGTGGGAGTGGAATTGCGAGTGTTGTATGGAAAGATATTTGCAAGCCCAAAAACCAAGGTGGTTGATGAGTGTCTAAATACTCATCATTTTTGTACTGTTAGAATGCCAAAAACATCTGTAAACACTCAGAAATGCATCAAAATGATAAAAAATATTACAAATAAGTGTTTTATGTGTTTTAAATGCAAAAATACCAAAATCAGATGAAAAACGTATCAAGTTTGCAAATTGGCGTTTAGTCCCCAAGTTTCAAAAATTGTCAAAACTAGTCCTCGTAATTCAAAAACTTGTAAAATGTCATTTAAGGTCCATAGGATTCAAAAGTTGTCAAAATAAACCTTTTAAAGTTTAAAATTTACAAAATGACAACTTTAGTCCCTCAACTTTGAAAATGTCATAAATAGTCCTTGGTGAATTTAAAAATGGAAATTTATCAAAAATAAACCTTGTACTATTCAATTGTGGCATAATTGGTCCTTTATGATAACTTTGGAAAATTACATATTTGGTCCTCAAGTTTCAAACTTGACAGCTTTTGGTCCTGGACATTTAAAAATAGAAAATAATTACATGTATGGTCCTTGGTTTATCATATTTGGCATAATAGGTCCTTGGAATAACTTTTGGAGAATTAACATTTGGTCCTGGGCTTAGATAATAATAAACCAAACCGGACCCTATATATTATCCAAATCCATCCCACTGGCCCAAAATACAACCCTACCCATTTTAAATTCAAAATACCGCCAGATGTTCCTCTATCTCTTTCCCCATCAGAAACCAAAACCAAGGGTTTCACCACCACTTTCCACCTCACCTTATCCCCCAAATTGCCTATCCACATCCCTCCCCCTCCACAACATCCCAAAACCAATTAATATCCCTATTATTGCTTTACTCAACCCCAACAGTCCACAAGACTTTTTGGCGCCAATTTTCAAATCAATGGCGGAGATATGTTACAGAGATCCAATGGTGGTGGGAATAACTCAGAAGTTTACGGGAGTCTCAAAATGCTATAAAGAGAGAAGGAAAAGCAGTGGAGAAAGAGAGTAGTGTAAATTAGTTTAGGTAGTGTCGTATTAGTTAATTTTTCCTTTCAAGTGTAATTTAAAGCTTCAAGTATGCTTTTAAGTATTCACAAGTGTAATAACTCTTTTGCAGCTATCAATTTCAGGTTTAATGCAAGTTTTTAGTTTATGCAAAATCTTACTTTTGTTCCAAAATCTCAAATTATGCAAATGTTGTTATTTGTTGTTATTAAGGACTGAAATAGATCACATAAGCTCCTATATAGCTTATTAAAGCTATTAGTTACTTTAAAAGTCAGTTTAGAAGCAAAAATTAAAAATCACCAAAAATATAAATAAATAGTTGAAAAATAAAATTCCATGGTGAAAGATGCAAGAAAGCTAGAGCAAGGTAGATTCTGGATGGTCTTGGTATAGAGCTTATTGGTAAGCTTTAGGAAGTGTTTACAAGTCCTCAGTTCTCAGTCTTGTGCTTGAATCCACTTGTAAGCTTTTGATTCATTTGGCATTTTACTATGTAATACAGTCAATAGCTCAAATCTTTGTGTTTTCATGTTCATTAGTTATAGTTAAGTGTAATCAAACCATAAAACCAGTTATTTGTTCTTTTAAATTTGTAGTTAGCAAAAATATCATCTTCACAGTTAAAAGATCATAGTTGTCATACCTCAGTTTTATGATGTTAATATCATTTGTTTGTCTATTCATTTAGTACTAGTAATTGATATTATAAGGTCTGTTATCTATGGCATGGTTTCAATCTTTGATTTGCTTTGAAAATTTCCAAATCAGTTTAGTTAAGGTGTGTTTGGTTTACTTTGTTTAACTGTGATAAGGTTGTTCTAGCCATTGTCTTTGTTTATACATGTCTCATTAAGTTCTTAGTAACTCATCTCAGTAAATAAAACCATTGCTCTTTTGGTTAAAAGTCAAAATACATTTTAATTTCATTTCTATAGTTAACTGTTAGATTTTAGGAAGTAAAACTCATCATAGCTGTTTAGATCTTGGTGATTTAGCTTATTATAGTCTTATTATACCTTAACTTAACATAATCAGTCATTATCTTTGATTACAAGTTCATAATAGTCAACTCATCTAGTTCTTATAAAAAGTCAAAATTTACATTTGGTCGTTTTTGAATAAAATAGAATAATTTATATAGAGCTTAACATTAGTTTTCAACTCTTGAGCTTTTAGGATATTAAAATTTAGTTGCTTATCTTTATCCTAGTATTTTTCATATTTTCCAAATAGCTTGTTTAACTGCTTTTTGCTTAGCTTATTTTGAAACCCTTTTCAAATAGGTCAGGTATCACTGAGATACCACTTTCATAAGCTCACAAATAGCTTATTAGTTGGCCTCATTGTGAACCTTGGTTTTTAGAAGCTTATCTACCCATTTCTTTAGTCCAAGCTTAATTTTGTACTTTGGAGCTTATTTAATGGTGCTGCATCAAGCTTGTTCTTTGTCCCATTTCTATGTAAAACTGCATAAGCAGTGATCTGGTACCATTTTCATAAGCTCACCACAAGCTCTCTAGTTGTCCCTAGTGTTTGATTATTGTTTTTTTGGAAAGCCAACCTAGCTGCTTGTTGATTCAAGGCTTGTTTTGAGCTTGTGAGCTTATTCACCTAGCTTAAATTGGCCTTGAAAAAGTCCTCAGGACTGTTTGGTTGAGTAGTTTAGTCATAAGTGCTTATTGCTTATTCCTAGCTTATCAAGATGCTTATCCTGTTTTCTAGCTTAAAATTAGTAGCTTGTAGCTTGTTTTAGCTTATTCCACCTTTGTTTCCAATTTGTAAGCTTGTTTGAGCTTATTTCACCAAAATAAGCTCATAAGCTTAAACTGTTAAGTATTTTAGGCTTATTCAGTGCTTATTAGAAGTTTTTATAAAAAGTGATAGTTGTAAAAATTGCTTATTTTCTTGTGCTTAATAAGTTTGTAAAAAGAAAAATCGAAAAAAAAAATGTTTTGCAAAAAGGGAGCAAGCTTAACCTGAGACCTCCCACCTTGAGAGTGATAGTTACTGTATCTGTATACCAGTTGCCTTGGGTCTTTGACTGGTTATATCACGCTATCAATTTAATACATAAGTCCTCCTTGTTCATTTAGCTTATACGAACATATTAGCTTATTTCTAGCTTATTTGAACTAGCTTTTTCATCCTTTTTATTTTTCTTTAGTTTGTATTAGTATTAAGTATTTTATAAAAAAGTTTCAGATTTTTCTCAATAGTTTTAATATTTTTAATCATTTAATTAGTGTAAAAACTTATTTAATTCATAATAAAAGTCTAAAAAATATAATTCTTTTTTCTAAAATTTTCTTTTGTCATATAGTACGTAAGAAAATTGTTTTTACACTTGTAGGACTTTTATTTCATAAATTTTACGTTTTTGTTGCAACACTCGCGTAATTTTTATAAATAACTTACGTTTTCATTTTTAGTTACGTTTTTAGATAATTTAAGTTTACGTTTTAGTTAAAATAGTTTATTTAAGATATTTTGTTTTATAAAATCACAAAAACATCATTGTAAAAATAGTGATAGCTTTTATTTAATATATTTTAACTTTTTAATTTTCTTAATTTGCATTTAAACAGTAATTTATTAATCTTTTCTTTAGGTATAATTATCCATCCAAAACCTTACTGATCACTATCCTTAGTGATTATTCGACATCTGTCTGTGTTAAACACCAATTCATCCTCCGTGGGACTTAACGGCCCAGGAATCCACTATATTCCTCCTCGATCTTAAATTGATTTGGTGTTTGACCTGTTTTGAGTTTCTTACGGTCAGCCATTCACAAGTGGCTGGCTTGTGTGTGATAACTTGACGGTTTTGCACCAATCAGTGGTCTTGGTCTTAAACCGCTTAGACTCATGAATAAGGCGTTAATGAGTAAACACCTTTGGAATGTTATTAGCAAGAAAGAATCGTTGTGGGTAAAATGGGTGCATGCTTATAGGATTAAGGGTAGAATTATTTGGCATAATGTAAGTTGTGTGAATGGTTCGTGGAGTTGGAATCAGATTCTGAGCATTAGAGATAAGATTCGTAGTTTTGTTGCGGTTAAGTTGGGAAATGGTAAGGAGTGTTCTGTATGGTTTGATAAATGGCACACCAATGGCCCTTTGTGCAAACTTATTACCTATGGTTTTCTCACTGAGCATGGTTTTGATGTGAACGACAAAGTGGCTGATTGGATTGATGAGAATGGATTGAAATGGCCGCTTGATTGGAACGATAGGTTTGGAGAGATTCTTAATGTCCCGGTTCCCGTTTTGAGTAGTGACTGTGATGACAAGGTTATATGGGTAAATAAGAAGAATAAGGAGTCGGATTTCAGTGTTAAAGAAGCATGGAAAGCCTTAAGAGTTGATTGTCCCAAGGTCTTATGGTTTAATCACGTTTGGTTTCTCTGTATTCCTAGGCACGCTTTTGTGCTCTGGATGGCTATGAGGGGCAGACTTAAAACCACTGATAGGATCTCTAAGTGGTTTAATATCACTAGTACTTGTTGCCCACTGTGTAATATTGTAGATGAAACCCACAGCCATCTGTTTTTTAGTTGCAATTATCTTAAACCTTTATGTAGACTTGAGGATTTATCATATGTTTGGGCTGAGATTGTTTCGGGTTTATCTATTAGATCTGCCAACAACTCTTTATGGAGTGTTATCCAGCGGTTAGTTTTTGGTGCAGCTGTTTATTATATTTGGCAAGAGAGGAATAAGAGAATCTTCCAAAATGTGTTTAGGACGGAAGAGATTATTTTTAGATTGATTGTGGATACGGTTAGACATAAGCTCATGGGTTTGAAAATTAAGCACTCCCATGAGGTGGAAAAGGCTGTTACTATTTGGAAAATTCCCCTGAAAGACATTAATGGTAGTACCTGGAAGGTGTATAATGATTGTACTGATGATATCACATAGAATTCGAAGTTGTTTTATGTTGTACATGATCACATTGAAAGTCATGCGGGTGTGGGTGCAGGGTGTTTATCACTATACTTGGATTTCTTGTACTAACTGTTATTATGTTGATGCAATTTACCCGTTGTTCTATTGTAAGCTGGTCGACTTTCATGTTCGCTGGGTCTGCTGGTTTTGCTTAAGTACTGGTTTGTGGACTTGTAACCAATTTTTTTACCGTGGTGATGATGATTCAGTTAATTGTAGTTTATCTACTTATAGGCTATGCACTACAGGTGAAAGCGGGAGCTTTGGTATGTTTTCTTATTATGCCTTTGGTGTAGTTGAAGTACCATGTATGTTAATGAAGCATTTCATTTGGTCCTTTGCAATTAGCCTGCGCTGGCCTGGTTTTATTGGTATGTGGGTTAGTTTTAGTTTACTATGCACTACAGGAGAAAATGGGAACAATGTAAAGGTTTGCTCTTACTGTTTTGGTGAAGTTGAAGTGCCTTACAGTTTAGTCAAATTTTTATTTTTGTTTCTCATGAATACCCTGCGCTGGTTTACTAATATTCATGATTGGTTTGTGAGGAGTATTGGACAGAAGGCTGGGCATTATTATGGTTTCTTAACTAATGTGCTGGTTTTTTGTTCTAATTTGGTTGATTGGTGTTTATTAGGCAATTGGCTATGCACTACAGATTGTAAGCTCAATTTCTGCGCTGGCCTGCTGTTTGGAGGTTTGTGGGTTAGTAGGCTATGCACTACAGAATTGAGTTTATATTTCTGCGCTGGCCTTTTGTTTTGGTTTCGTTTTGTTATTTGGTGCAGCAAGCTGGATTTGGATTTGTATAAGCTGGTTTGGACTGCTGCTATTATGGATTCTGGTGCTGTTGTAGTTCCAGTCACTTGCAGGGTTTTTGGATGAGTTTCTGCATTGCTTCTTTCAAGGCTGCATATGATGGTATTAATTTGGACTACTCTAAATCAAGGCTGTTGGAAGGACATTTGCTGCATTATCAGGATGTTTGGTATTATGGTTTGAAGTTGGAGATGAACTGCTATTATGTAGTTTTTCTTGACTGCTGGAACTTTTTTAGATCTACTTATGTTTGTATCTGCTGGGTTTTGATTATTTGCACTAGATTGGGATCTTTCCAGATGGTCTGTGATTTTGCATATGCTGATTTGGATGGCTGCTTTTATAGCTTATATGCTTGCATTTATTGGACTAATGGCATTTTCATTTCCTGTACTCTTTTTCCTTGTTCAAAATTTTCCCACAGGGTTTTTGTTTGGCAAGGTTTTTTAATGAGACAGGATTATTGGGTGAGGTTGTTTCTTGATGACTCATCCTATTTCATGGCTGCTGTTGATGGTATTAGCTTGGACTACTCTAGATCTAGTTTGTTGGAAGGACATTTGCTGCATTTTTCTTCAGTTCAGTATAATAACTCCCATTCTATCAGGATTTGCAGATTTGCTTTCTTCAGCTTTTACCTCATATGGTGATGTTTGGATATATTTTGGTTGGTCCCTTAGTATATTCCATGATTCAGAGTATGATGGTAGCTTTAGATCAAGCTTGTTTTTGTCAAGAATGACTCATCGTTTTGGAGTCGCTTTTGTTTTGTTATTGTTAGCCTCTTTTGGTTATCTAGTTTCTTGTTATTAGCAGCTTTGTATGTTTGTTTTGGATTGTTTGTCCTTTCTATTTCCTAGGCAAGAGAAGAACTATTTAGGGGTTGTCCTAGTAGTTTCTTTTTCTTGTGCTATTCCTTGTACATAACTTTTTCCATTTTATTTAATCTATTTTACCTTTAAAATAATAATAATAATAATAATAATATCTACAGGTCGTGACTCTTTCCCATCCTCTGAGAAGTAAAAAAGAAAGTATGCGTCCAAATGTGAGAACAACGGATACAAGTTCATACCATTTTCTCTTTCTATATTCGGGGAATTTGATACGGTGGCTTTTAACACATTTTTAAGTATTAATTTTATTTCTATTAGCTACTCAAATGCTGCTAAGAGTAGTGCTTTTATTTTTCAGAAAGTGAGTTTTTGTATTAGAAAGGAGTGGGAGAACAACTTGTGTCTAAACTCACGTCCAGCTGTATGTAAATTATTATTTTTTCAATAAATATAATAATAATAATAATAATACTGTAATAATAATAATAATAATAATAATAATAACAATAACAATAACAATAACAATAACAACTTATAAATACCGACGCTTTAAAGTAAAAATTCTAAACTACAACGTAATTCAAAACTTTCCATCCAACTTTTTATGAAATTTGAATTCCCTCACTTAATGTAATTGAAGTGACTGAATTACAATTACAATGAAAACCAAATAACTTACGTAATGTAATCTGAATTACAATTTCCTCCAATCTGCAAACCAAACAGGCTATGTAATGTAATCAGATTACAATTATTTCATATTACGCCAAATTACAACTAACCAAACTGCCCCTTAGGATTTGTGGTTGTTGGCTCCTCGTTTTGTTAGATTTATTAGCTCTGGTGACCGTTTTAACCATAAATCCAATTTAGCAAATGATTTAGAAATTAAATTTAACAAGGTTTTGCAAATTTGTTATTTGTACATGTGTTCTTGGTTAATTGTGGGTGTTAGCAAGAGAATACGAATTTGATTAAACAAAATGTGGCAAAAGAGAAATATTGAGGCTCTAACAATGTAACGATATAGTGTCATAAATTTGTTTCAAAACTCTTGTTACAGACATCGTTTTAGGTCTCTTGTAATCTTAAGATGAGTAGACGACTCTATAAGTTCGTTATTCGCTTGGCGGAGAGTTGTCATTTGCTCATTTTTAGTAACTATATACTGATAGTATATACCACAGAAAACTTATACTGGAAAGCGGGTGTAGAAGCTCATTTTGAGCACCCTTCTAACATCAAAAGTATTTTTGTTCTTCGTGTAATGTTTCTTTCATTCATAGTCATATATAGAGAACACTTTAGGAAAACTCATTAAATTGGAGTTAATTTATATAAGAACTTTTTTTTATTGAAAAGAGTTTTTTTTAAGGTTTTTCATAAAAGACATGTTAGTCGACATTACCTACGGCCTTATTGCCCATGTTATTATCGATAGGCTAGCCCATATATTGTATTTACAATACTTTATTGCATGTATTTATTGACTTGGAGTATAATGAAATCAAATATGGTAACAGAGTATTTTCATTAAATTCTAAGTCAATAAATACATGCAATAGAGTATTATAGATATATTATAGTTAGTAACATGAGCTATGAGGCCGTAAGTAATGTCGACTAATAGGACAAAGTAAAAGTAGTAAAAGTGAATTAAAAGGACGAAACATGTATTTTGAATATGTGCAAAAAGGACAAAACATATTTTAATTAGCAAGACAAAACATACCATTTTGAATAGGACAATCACCTTGTAATTAGAATGACAAAAACAGTCACTACAAAAATATTGTCTTTTAGTGACAAAAATAAGGTTGCGGAGTAATAAAAATCTAAAAATATCTCAAATAGTATAAAGATGTCAACAAAAACTAAAGAAAGATGTCACTAGATTTTATCATTTTATGTGTGTTTTTCTTACACGTAAAAAGTGTAGATAAAAGTGAAGTAGGTAAAACACAAACTATAATGACAAGAAAATAAATGTAAGGAAATTCTTTTTGCCCTTTATGACACATATTTTCACAAAAATTGTCGTTAAATCTCAAATTTATATAATTTTGCCCACACTTTTTAAAAAAAGTAAATAAAAAGTCAGATGTGGTGACACTTTTTTGTGTCATTAGAACCGCAGTCACTAAAAACTCTATTTTCTTGTTGTGACTTATTAACTAACCAAATATTGCTGTTTTTCTTACCTTAACCAAAGCCTTTCCACACCGCAAACTGGAGAACTAATTGATTTGGTCATTCCCAGGTTCTCAAAACGGACGAACGAAAAAAAAAAAAAAAAGTTCTTGTGTTTCCTTTCTAGTTTTAAGAATTTAGCGATATGATACATTTTGAAATGAACATGATCATAAATAACAACCAACATACGCGTGAGGATGTGTATAGATGAGATGCCTACATAGTACACACGATCAGGGTGACCAGGATTTTGTATGGGGCAAAATTTTTTTTATAAATTTGTGATTTAACTTTAATAAAAGGTCATAATTTTTTTTACACTAAACTGATATTTTTTAGATTAAAATAGAGCAAGGTTTTTATATTGTTTGGATCTTAGCACTTTGATTGTGAATGGCGCACTTTAAATAAATGGTCCTAAAAGAATTTTTTATACTTTTTGGCGAACCATGGAGCGCACCGCCCCTGCACACGATGGGGTAATAAGAATTTAGCGATATGATACATTTTGAGATGAACATGATCGTAAATAACAACCAACATACGCGTGAGGATGTTTATAGATGTGATGCCTACATAGTACACATGATGGGGTAAGAGCATGGAGTGTCACGGCGAATCCTCCTCGCCACTCCAACGTGGATGGCTCGCCACCCATCGGCGGCGCTCGCCACCACACCAGGCACTGTCTTGCTTTGTTCGCCAACCAATGACACTTAAGAAGACAAGTTGTTGACAGTGTGAACAAGGTTGAAATAACACTGAAGAAGACAGAAGTTGACAAATGAAAAGGTGAGTGATTTTGATCTAGGGTAAAATGAGTTGACGGTTAAGATAAACGAAATTAAAACGAAGGGTTTCAGTTAATAAGTGATTTGGTGACAGATTTTAAATGAATAGTTGCCGTGAAATGGATGAATGATGCTAAGACACGTACCAATGAAGAGAAGTGGCTATTCACCTACAATCCATGCTCTAATGTTGTTTCATTTTAAAGTGTAATGATGTGACATGTGATTATTGTCATGATATTTTCAAAGGCATTTCAAGAATTATTAACGATAGTGTGAAATTATGAGAAGTTGATTTCCATATAAACCAAAATGAAGATATTTTTCAGGGTTTCTCGCAAGAATTAGTCACATCCTTGTACTCCGTACCTTTTTAGTCATATTGATTTATTGCTCTACCAACACAAGAAATATGCTAGTATATTGTGGCTAAACAAGGGATACTGAGACCTGATGAAATTCTGTCAGATAATGCTAATTCTTGTACAAATTTTAACTTTTTTTAATTTCATGCGGTAAAAGAAATGTGTTTAAGATCCTTGTATAGTTACTTTATTAACACCTGAAAAGTAAAGTATAGTGTTAATAAAAAATAAAAAAAGGGTTTCGAGAAAATATTAGTTAGACACTTCAACGGTTCAACCACACTTTCATTTCTTCTATAATCATACCTCCTTTGAGTGGTGGTATCATATTTGGTCTTATTCCTCTTTTCGTAAAACAAAATTTTGAAACATATATCATCCATGATCCATGTGGTTAATCATAAAGTTTCCCTTCTTGTCGAAACATGATGTTTTGATCCCATTATCTATTAATTTATTGTCATTTTGCAATCCAGTGGGTCGTAAAACATAGCACGAGGTTTTCGTCTCATGGATTTCACTTCGTCGTCCTACTTCCTCTTTCGATCAAGCATATCACTATAATTTACGCGTTGTGTTTTGTCCTATTTCTTCTTTTGGAGATTGCTAGGTGAATCTAAACTTCGCACATCGTTCATATGATGGTATGCATATGTTCTTCCTCACCTCCTACTATAGTAAACAATAAATATTGTGTTAAATGGTTACCATAAATTCTCAAATGTAAAACAATCATAGAGAGATCAAAGGTAGTTCATTGGTCTTACAAAATGGTTGTACAAGCCAATTTTGAATCATGGATCTAATCAATCGATTTATTAAGCCTATGCGCAATAATCCGTTTGCATAATTGACTTGCCAAAGTTAAGAATAAATTCTACCCGTACGTATCATATGTGTCTCTCTTATAGAGTTGCGATCGTGTAAAAAGTACGAGAAAACCCTACTTTGTACAAAGTCTAGAAAGGGTCTCATATGATGACATGTGTTCTTCTCATTCTGCTCTTTTTTCCCCCTTCCAAACCCGCCTTTTTCTTCTCCTTTTCCAGCAACACTTTTCTTCCCCTAATTACATAGCATTCGCATCTTTTTTTTCTTCCCGAATTCAGTGTCAAATCATTTAAAATCACAAATTTAGATTCCAATTTTCGTTTACTTGCATCATAAATCCGTCCAATCGCTAAAAATTACAACAATTTTCAAGAATTTGAAATTCATTAAAGTTAGGGTTTCATTGACTTTAATTCAAAATGAAATTACTATGAAAATTATTTATTAACAACCCCTAAATTAACATTTGGTAACATCATTTCTGTATTTAATGCAAAAAGAAATTATGTTTGTATTCTAAATTTCAAAAAGTCACATATTTATAGATGGCCTACTGGGTGTTTGATGAATGTCTTACAAGATTTTTTTAATTTATGTAAACAAATATTTTCTATTCATTAATACTAAACGTAAGTGAATTATGAAAAAAAATAGTATTTTTTTTAAGAAAAAATGTCGTTTTTCTTTTTGAGTTATCATGAACAAAATTTTAATTATGATGAATAACTTTTAAAACAGTGATGTACATGAGTTTTGTTTGCTTTTTAATTTACTGTGTTCATGACATATCTAAGGGTGATGTTTTTAAAGATGATGAAAATTTTTAAGAAATACGATGAATAAAATTTTAAATGTCCAGTTGTCACTACCACAATTACCAGTTTCCCCATCGCCGTTTTCCCCGGCGACAATTGTCGCTGGGGAATCATCACTAAACGACAAAATTATATCCTACGTGGCACGAAGTTCCGTAGAAAAGTCAGCTAAATTATGCCCGGCGACATGTCGCCAGATACCTTTGTTATATTTTGACCGAAAATTTCATCAGGCAACGTGGCGGAACTTTTCCCGTTATCTTCCCAGCGACATGTCGCCGGGGATTCATTTGATTATTTAATATATGTAATTAGTGTTAATTTTATTACTTATAAATTTTATTTTTCATGTTTCCCCAGCGACATGTCGCCGGGGATTCATTTGATTATTTAAAATATGTAATTAGTGTTACTTTGATTACTTTAAAAATTTATTTTGCACTTTTCCCCAGCGACATGTCGCTGGGGATACTTTTGACTTCGTTTGACTTTATTAATAATAATGGTAATGGTAATAATAATAATAATAATAATAATAATAATAATAATAATAATAATAATACGTATACCATAACATAACGACTCATCCGTTCAAAGTCTAATGTCTAACCATAACATATCGACTCATCCGTTGAACGCCTAATGTGTAACCATAACATATCGACTCATCCGTTGAACGCCTAATGTCCAACCCTAAGATATCGACTCATCCTATTAACGCCTAATGTCCAACCTATAACATATCGACTTATCCGCTGAACGCCTAATGTGTACCATAAAATACCGACTCATCCGCTGAACGCCTAATGTGAACCCTAACATACTCGACTCATCCGCTGAACGCCCAATGTAACCATAACATATCGACTCATCCGTTGAACATCTAACGTGTAACCCTAACATATCGACTCATTCGCTGAACGCCTAAATTGAACCATAACATATCGACTCATCCGCTGAACGCCCAATGTAACCATAACATATCGACTCATCCGCTGAACGCTCAATGTAACCATAACATACCCCATCATTCGCGAACGCCTAATGTGTAACCACAACATACCCATCTCATTCTTGAACGCCCAATGTGTAACCCTAACATACCTGACTCATCCGCTTGAACGCCTAATGTGTAACCATAACATACCGACTCATCCGCTGAACGCCTAATGTAAAACCACAACATAAATCGACCTTCCTGAACGCCCAATGTAACCCTAACATACTGACTCATCTGTTGAACGTCCAATGTGTAACCATAACATACCGACTCATCCGCGAACGCCTAATGTAACCATAACATACCGACTCATCCGGCCAACGCCTAATGCGTAACCCTAACATATGACTCATCCGCGAACGCCCAATGTAACCATAACATCGACTCATCCGCTGAACGTCTAATGTGTAACCATAACATACCGACTCATCCGTTGAACGTCTAATGTGTAAGCATAACATACCCACTCATCCGCTGAACGCCCAATGTGTAACCATAACATATCGCTCATCCCATTAACGCTCAATGTGTAACCATAACATACCGACCATCCGCTGAACGCCTAATGTGTAAGCATAACATACCGACTCATCCGTGAACGCCTAATGTGAACTATAACATACCGACTGATGTGAACGCCTAATGTGAACCATAATTATTCTTCGGTGAATCATGATTTATAAAACACATTCAACTATGCATCATTGGCTTCTGATCCAATTAAATATTGCATGCAACATTTTGATGTAACATGTTCTTGTTCCTCTAAAATTGCTACTAGATTGAATCTAACTCTCATATGTTAATATAAAGACGCCGAATTTAACTTTTGTTCTAGCTTATATTAAAGAAGGAAAATATTTAGGATTATAATAAAAAATAAAAGATAAAATTGTATTCTTTGAAGTCGTTAACAACATAAAGTACTAAATTTACCCAAAAAAAAAAAAATAGTTTTCCCGGCGACATGTCGCTGGGGATTATAATAAATAAAAATTAGTTCTCGGCGACATGTCGCCGGGGATAAGTACCCACCAAAATTTTCGTTATCGCGCCATTTACGCTAAACGACAAAACTATAATTTTCCCCAGCGACATGTCGCCGGGGATTGTCGCCGGGGAAAAAACTTTATCATAAAGTAGATCTTGATATCTTCTTCACTTAAAACGAAAAACCTTCCTGTGGCGATTTCTGTGGCGATTTCTGCAGCAAAAACCATCACCATTCACCAACAATCATCAACCATCACCACCACCGCATCCACCATCACCACCAACGCATCCACCATCACCACCACCACACGTTACACGGTTTGTTTTACAAATTTTAAATGTTATTCAACTAAATTAGTTAATTATATTATGATTTTTGCAGATTATTATTGTTGTAAGTTGTTGTTAATTAAAAAAGTGGTTTTTTTTTTTTTTTTTTTTGGCAGTAGCCGACGAGGACCGACGAGGAGCAAGAGCGAGGTATGTTATAATTTTTGCAGATTATTATTGTTGTAAGTTGTTAACTTGGAAAGTTAATTTTTTTTTTTTTTTTTTTTTTTTGGCAGTAGGCGACGAGGAGGCTAGACAAGGTATGTAATAATTTTTTTTTTCTCCTTTTGGTATCCCGGGTGACATGTCGCTGGGGAATGTTTATTCATGTCGCTGGGGAATGTTTATTGTTTAAATTTTGTTAGTTTATAGTTATTATTAGTTCAATTGCCTTGAAATGTGCTCGTTTATAATTATAATAATTAGTTGTTTAAATTTTTTATTTATAGTTATTATTTGGTGAAAAAAGTGAAATGGTAATGATGTTAAAATAATGGTAGTATGTTAAAAAATGAAATGATATTTAGCGAGTTTATATTATTATTTGTGACATGTACCGTTTATATTATTTTGTTAGTTTATAGTTATTATTATTTGTTGATATGAGCCGCTTATAGTTTTAATAATATTGTTTTGGATTTTAGTGATTAATTTTAAAATCCCCGCCTAAAATTAATCATCCTATAGAACCCGTCCGAAATTAATTTATTAAATTAATTTCGAAAGTCCCCCGTGGGACGCTAATATTTTGTCTTCATTTAGGATATTTAAGAGATGGATTACTATTTAGATGATGACAATGTTTCTCCTTTACTCCTACTAATATGTCTTTAAACACATTGGGGAGTTTGGGGAAATGCCGAAATTTTCTTAAATAGAATCGGTTATAATGATTCATATGAGACAAATTATTCAAAGAGTGGGTTAGGATCTCCATAGTTGCACTGTGAACAAAAACATCTGGTATTCCTGCTTGAATGTGTTTAATTGTTGCATATAATACTAAATGTATCGTTAAAACGCAGCTATGGTATTCGATGATAAGACTTGGACAGCTTTACAAATACATGAACCATTATTTATTCTCGGTCTTGAAAAAATTACAATCATTGCAAGTCGTTAAGGACTAGTGCCGGAGAATAAGATGTCCATGCAAGTCTCAATAAATATATTAATGGTACACATCAAAAACCTTTCAAACCACATTATGAGTAAGGGTGGGACCCACTATAAAATATGGGTGGAACACGGTGAACCTGCTCCACCTATGCCACCGCTAATAGATAACACAAGACAGCCTCTCATGAGTGACATGACAAATGTTAATTAATGATCTTAGCTATATTCCTCCTAATAATGAACACAATGAACCAACTCGGAGATATTAGAGACAAGTAACGACCGACTCAAGCTCATTAACGTAACGAGTTTGAAGAGTTATATGCCGCTGCCAACGAGGAGTCAGTATTTCGTTGTGACTATGTGACTGATTAGACTTTATGGCAAAGTTACCTATTTTAAGGCTGTAGATTGACCATTCTATATTTAATGAAATGTTATTTTACAAATGTATTTCCCATCAAGAAGGATTCAAGCTCCCACCATCATACTATTCAATAAAGAAGACATTTAAAACGATTGGGTTAGGGTACGAGTCGATACATGTTTACAACACGACAATGCTTATTTCGGAGACAAGAACAAAGATTTGGATTTTTGTCCCGTCTGTAATTACGAGTATGGAAAGACGAACACGCCGGGAAGAAAGCCCTTACAGGTCATGTTACTTTCCATCATTCTAGATACAACGTGTATAAGTTCTATCACACCGCAGGATATGATTTGGCATGCTACTCGAAAGGTAACGGAGCCCGGAAGATATAAACACCCGGTTGATGGTAGAGCATGGAAGAAATTTGACACAAAGTATCCAGATTTTGCAAAAGAACCAAGAAATGTTCAATTTAGGGTTGGTCACCGATGGTTTCAACTGTTTGAACTTAGTCGGCCTACAAAGATGTGGCCGGTGATATTGACAACATACACCCTCCGTGGTTATGTATGAAGAGTTCTTTATGCTAACGTTGTTAATTCTCGGTCCTAAATCCCCGCAAGGACATTGATGTTTACTGAGGCCTTTGATTGAGGACCAAGGATTTATGACAAGCGCATCGAGACTATAGGACGCTTGCCTCGTGCCGAAGTTTAATACGGAGCGATGGTTTTATGGACCATCAATGATTTTCCCGCTAAGGCCGCAGAGTTCCAGCGGGAGCGGGGCAAGGCAAGGCATGCCCTACATGTAATAAAGATTAATCCATCCGTTTCGTGTTGCTAAACAAATTTTATTTTGCCACACGAAGATTCTTAACGCTTCTCCCCATAAACGAGACGCCACTTGAATTCAATGGCCAAACCGATAACTTGCATCCCCGGAGAATGGTCTGGATAATCCGGCTCAACTTGATGATTGCCAACGCGTGGAAGGGTAAACATCCGAAGCATGAGGTGAAGATAAAACAATCTTCTTGTCGGAGCATAATCGACTAAACTGCACGAGCTTGAGTATTGGTCTTTTCTTTCACTAAGACACAATTTAGACATCATGATATCGAAAAAATGTTGAGGCCATCTTGAACACTTTGTTAATGAATGATAATCTAAAGACACCGTCAAGGCAAGACAAGACCAAATGTTGGGATTCGAAATGGCTTGCTGCTCGCCAAACCAAAACGGAAGTGCAAGCCTCAGTCGCTGTGATTTTTCTCACACCGTAGAACCAAAAAAGTTTTGTCAAGACATCAAAGGATCTAAACTAATGATGGGTTCGATCATGCTTCGCACATGACCGATAATGATACCAATATAACGGGCCCTAAGTCTCATGGATCAATATAATGATGTAACGCTATCTCTACTTTAACTTCAAAAATTATTGCCTCGATAAGATCAAAACCATTAATTGAGTTTGTTCCTTTTTAAGCAAATATGTCTCCGAACTTTGATGGAGGATGACATGTTGAAAGCTCCGATCAAGTGTCGATATTCTCATGAAATTGAGTCATATATCCTCCGCTTTGACATTATGGTTCACTGGTTATCCATTTACCATAGAGGTCTCAGCGGGCCTATTCGCTTCCTGGTGGATGTATCCATTTGAAAGATACATGAAGAAGCTAAAAGGTTATGTTCAATAAAGTTATGCCGAAGGTTCATCATGCAGGGTTATGTTAAGCTACATTGACATTCAGCTTCATTATTTTCATGTTACCACGAAATTTAATCGTCCTCAATCGCATGTGGACCCCTCCCCAACGTATCGGGCCGTGTTTCTGATCGGTATGTAAACGATTGTTTAACGGTCATTTATTGGTTCGATACCCAAGAGTTTAAAAAGTGAAATTATGTACTTCATAACAGTCTTGAGATCGACACTATTCTGAATCAAAGGGGCAAGAAAATAAGCATTTTGAAACTTCTTTTTCTTAACTATCATTTCAATAATTTATTCTAATACCATGAACGCTTTTTCAGATTATTTCCTAACAAGAATGCATGAAGAATCGACCGGGTTTGGGTGCAGTAAACTTAAGACTTATTCACTTAATCTGTAAAAATAACAATATCATATTTTGTGTTCTCTATCTAGCTAAATCTGCCTTTCTTCATAGATCCACAACGCCACATAAGACAATGACCAAGACTCAGAGGTTAGCAACAACGAGCTTTTCGCTTATTCGCTAAGCATGGACCATCATGGACCCAATCTCAGAAACTCATGCGGTCAACTACAGGTATGTCGCACAACCGCATGAACGCCGCACAACTCAAAACAAATGGCATTGTTCGCCGGCCGTGACTGAGAAATGTTTATGGTCGCCAAGAAATCCTCGAAGTTTAAGTATTTGTTGTTCAACAGCGTTGTTCCGAAGTTAAGTGGTTCGACACTAGCAACGGCGACGAAGTCAAAAACTTGTTCTTAGAAACAACATGACACAAATCGTCGATCAGCAGTCTGGAGATTTAAAGATGACCAATATTTCGCAACACAAGTCAAAGTCTTCACTGAAGATAAGACCAAACCCCATTCCAGGTCGCCAACATGTTAATCATAAAAAGTTTTCCACTCCGGTGTCATGTGGTAGAGGACGATCCTCGATATTATACATTTCACAACCTATCTCGATTCTCCCACTTCTACTAGTTCAATGACTTGGATAATGCGACCTTGCATATAGATGGTCAATCAACGGTTGTTGACGCACCGCCGCATATCATTGATGTTCCAAGAAGACGATGATATTATTGGCTTATGAAGACGCCTTCCTCATGATTTAGCGATTCTCGATATGAAGCCTCATCAATGTTGATGATGATGGTGTTGAGAAAGTTTATTCTAATGAAGAAGAAGATTGATCTTGAGTTGTAACTTGCAAAATACACTTATATATTTGAATGAATGAATGAAATTGTTTGGATTGTTAAATGTGTATATTTATTTTGATGTGATGATTTGGATGTGTGCATCCTTATATTATTTTGTTCATGAATTTCTATATCTTATGCTAATTGTACTTTGCATGTATGTCGCATGATGTTGCACGGTCCCACGGCTTAAGTGATCGGGGTTTATGATCGCCTCTCGACTCGCAGACCCACCTGGCCAAGGGCAAGCTTCATTAACAAAGGTAAGAATTTGAGGGTTTGTAATACAAGCATAAATTTGATACATATTTATGACTTTATCACTAACTTGATTTTGCAGCAAGGTAACAAAGCCCATCAGCGTAACAGCGGGCACAATACCCGCGGTTGCTTAATCTCTAACCTTTACTGAAGGCAATTCATCTAAAAGGTCCCGGGTCGACACTTTGATGGGTGACAAACAAACCTTAAACCCCTTCATTTCATGCTACGGATTGGTTCAACTACATGGGGGAGGTCGTTAGAAGGTGTCCGCATTACTCCCTTCAATGGTCCCGGGCGAGGAAGAAGGAATCATTTCAGATATTGTGGCCCATTATCCTTTATGTTTATTTCATTATCGTTGTTCATTTATTAATTGGTTATTTATCTAAATTCGCTTATTTTTTATATCATATAAATAAATAAACAAATTTTAAATAAATATATAAATTATATCTCAACTCTTTTCGCTTTTTGTTGTATATAGATAGCAGAATTCTATTTGACCGTGCCACATCGAATTCTCCTCGGCCCCTGATCTACTTAAGGCATAAACTTTACCTCAAAAAGTCCTTAATATAACAAGGCTTCTTTCAAAGCCAAACATTGAAGGACCCACCACCGGGATTACCATGAGTTTAATGAAGGCAACGCCCCGAGGAAATTACAAATGGGTTATCATATACATTAAGTTTTGGAAGATCCCAAGAACATTTCTCTGAGCCGCTACAAATCCTTAACCCGCAGCAAAAGAAAGGTCATATCTAGACAGGGATCCTGCCGGGCTGACTCGTTTCAGATAATATGGTAATAAACATTATAATTATTTACATGCATATATACATAATATATAATGATGTAATAAACATATATATATATATATATATATATAGTAGTATATATATATATATATAAATATATATATATATATATATCTGATTATACGCTTTGGTGTGTTGTGATTTGTCGCTTAAAATTATTCATCTTATGTATGCTTATGCACCGCATGCGTGCATCGAGACCTGGCGAACACCACCATCGGCACTTATCAGAACACATACTGTTGATTGGGTATTCCAACGATGAGGACCACGGATATATGTAAGTTTTGTTTCAAAACACACTTTAAAATTATCGAGGAATAATGTAGAACCCGACTAATATATTTACTATCTTCAGGTTTTGGCACTACATAGGACGGATGAAAAAGCTTGAGGCCACGGGTGAATACACTGAGGATCAAATCAACGCTATGTGGGGTATTGCGGGCATATTCCCAAGTGGTCAGACGTTGATCACGCCACATCCAAAGCCAGTATGCCCGCCGAAGTCAACAAAGATGTAAGCTTTATGATTTGAGCCCCCGTAGTTTACAAATGATAACGTTTGATATGTTCGGGAGTATGACTGTGTGGAAAGAAGGGAGTGGGTGTGGTGTGGTGATGACGGGAGAATGGCGGTGATTATGATAACAACTGCGAGAGAGAGTTGCAGATATATTATTAGATGTTATTGGTATCAAATTTCTTTTAGCTTGTGTTATATATTATTAGTATGCTACATTGGTATTTTAGGTAGTTGTGTTATATATTATTAGGTTCATCTTCACGCCCATTTAAACACTTGTTTCCCTATTATCAATGCACATATTGACTTTGAGTGGCTATGAAAAGTTGTGACTCTATTGATGCGTTGATCCCGCTATATGGTATTTGTGTTTGGTACAAGTTGTGCGAGTCTATACAGGTTTTGGTACAGTATTTGTAGATTTTTCCGGAAAATTCGAAAAATCTGGAAATCGCCTGCACTGCAGGCTGCACTAAAAAAAATGGTTTTCGGCGACATGTCGCCGGGGATAACATATTATAAACGTTGACAAGGCAACGAGAAAACCAAGTTTCCCCAGCGACATGTCGCCGGGGATAGTAGGCTAACTCGTTGACTTGTCAACAAGTAACCATAGTATCCCCAGCGACATGTCGCCGGGGATACTTAATCAATATAACAGTCTTAATCATTTTGCTTAATTCGATTATTCCCCAGCGATATGTCGTTAGATAATGTGCCACAGTGACACTGCTTCTTTGACTTAAATTTGAGTGGGACCCACGTCGTCGCCGGGGATTGTCGCTGGGATACAATCCCTTACGACTCCTCAGTTAGATCCCAGACATGTCGCTGGGGAAATATATCCCCAGCGACATGTCGCTGGGGAATCCCCCCATATGTCGCTGGGGTAGCCAGTGAATGTTGTAGTGTGTTTATCAAATAAGTGTCCATCACATAATGTTAATCAAATTAAGTATTAATCACAAAATGTTTATCAAATAAGACTAAGTTTTAAGTGCGGTAAGTGTTCATCATAGAGTGCCTTAATTTTATGATTTTAGAGTTTTGTAGGTGTTCATCACAGAATGTTTAGATAGAGGAGTAACTAGATGTAAGGGTTAATAAGGGTGTTTGGCGATTGGCTAAGTAGGATTTGGAGTATTTGGTTGTGAAAAAACCGTGTTTGAAGGTATTATTTGGGGACGTGGGTGTTGTGATTTACCTTATTGAAGTTTGAGTTGTTGTTTTTAGCCACCCAAACTTGTTAGGTTCATCAAGTAATGTTCATAAAAAAAGTTTGTTATTTTCAGCATTCTATGTTCATCAATACAAAAGGTTTTGTAGTTTTTTTTGTTTATTTATATATGTTCACCAGTTTTTTTTATCTTTACCAATATAAGTTCATTAATACGAAATGTTTAGCAACACGTTGCCCATAAGTTCATCAAATGTTTATTAATTATGGTCTGATTGTTCATCAGTCGTTGTCCATCATGTTTTTATGTTCATCATTCATGGTCTAAAACGTTTATCAGTCATGGTTTATCATATCTTGATGTTAATCAATTATGGTCTGAATGTTCATTATATATTAATGTTCATCATATATGAATGTTCATCGTACCTAACGGACAGTAGGTTGGAAGAAAAGAAAGAAAACGAGAGGGAAAAGGAAGGAACACATATTAAAAGGGAAGACCATTTTTACACTTTCTAGTAGGGGTGTTCATCAGTTCGGTTATCGGGTTATTCGGTTCAGTTAGTTCGGTTAAAAAAAATTTTGGGTCAAACAAAAAACCGAACCGAACAGAATTCAAATTTAATTAAACAGAACCGAAACTGAAACGAATAACCGAAAACCGAACCAAATAACCAAAAACTGAACCGACTAACCCGAATTACATATCTTTTAAATATGTTTCCATTTTTATTTGAATCCGAAACGCTTGAGTACTTTTTTTTGAAAAAAAAATATGGAAAAGAGTTATTAATTTGTTTAGGCTGCTTGTTCCTGAAGTAGAAAACGTTCCCTCTGTTCCTGAATAGCTTCTTTCAAAATGGCTTCTGCGTCCTCGGTGAATGTCTTGGTAGAAGATATTATTTCTTGAAACTGTGGTTTATTGGTTTTTAAGTAAGTACGTATATATATTTTTAGCACATTTTTTAATTTTAAATAATATTATATTTATAATAAGAAAGAGTTTTTTAGTTATTTTTTTTATAATACATAGAAACGATATATAGTTGTATAAATTTGGTTTTCAGTTTTCATTGCTAAAATCATATCCAAACTGATAACCAGATATTTAATTTGGTTCGGTTCAGTTTTGACCAATTTAGTTCTGTTACAAATTCGATTTAATTTTTTCAATTTGATTCGATTTTGGTTTTCGGTTATCGTGGATGTTACCCGATCCGTGAACACCCGTGCTTTCTAATGAAAAGCAAATTTATTATTTGATCCTCCTCCCTCTCTTATATAACTTCACTTCCATTTTTTAATAGAAGTTATTCCAATTATTGACACCCAACACTGCATACCACACATTCTAGTGTACCTAACAACTAAATAATCTTATTGTAAACAAATGAACAAATAATTAGGTGTTCATGTTATTTTAACAAATAAAGGTTACGTGTCACGAGGCCTATGGATTTTGCGATGCATGTGGCAAATTCTTAGTGGAAAACTAGGTTAAGAATGAAATAATTAAACCATAGGTTTGAATAAAATAAACGATACTCCAATACCGGGAGCAAATCTCAATATTCTCATTTAATGAATCAAGGAATAAAGCAACAACGACTAAAGTATAAAGGTAAACTAACTTCTTACCCATTTGTTCAACACACAAGTAATTAATTGTTACAGTATATTTTAGTTTGAGAGCTGAATGTTGTAATGTTTATTATCATAATACGTGGGCAAAGTATGGTATTTAAAAGGTTATGATGAACGTTAAGGGGTTTTTTTTTTAAGTTTTTCACTCGTAAAAGTGTTGATGATGTTCTTGAAAATGGACCGTCGATGATTAGGAATGTGCCAATTATTCTTAAAACTTGGACGTTGAATACTAATCTGCTTAAAGAAGATTTGACTAATATTCCGGTATGGGTTAAATTCAATGATGTGCCTCTTGCTATGTTTTCTGATGATGGTCTCAGCCTCCTAGCCACATTGATTGGTACGCCAAAAATGTTAGATTCTTACACTAGTCAAATGTGCTTGGAATCATGGGGTCGAAGTAGTTTTGCTAGGTGCTTGATTGAAGTTAAGGTGGATCAAGTTCTTAGGGAGAGCATCACTATTGAGATACAATTACTTGATGGGACAGGTTCTACTATTGAAAAGATTCGGGTTGAATACGAATGGAAACCGGTGTGATACGTGTAAGCTTTTTGGTCATACACTGCTTGATTGTCCTAAATCTGTTCCACCTCCTACTCAGCCTAAACAGAGTGTTAATGATGGTTTTCAAACCATCAATAACAAGTATAAGGGTAGGAATGGTGGTCAAAGTGTTCCGGTAAGGGGTTTTACTAAACCTGGTGTAGCTCCTAAGTTTATGTATCAACCTAAAAGCGCCTTCCCTGAACCTAAGAAGGTGGATAATACAAAGAAGAAAGCCACTTGGTGGCTAGTACGAGTGGGACGGAGATTGCTACATCTAATCTTTTTGCTGCACTTAATATGATCGATACTGATGAATGTGGCACTCCTACTGATGTAGTGGATTCTAGTAGTACAATGGAAGCAAAGGAGGTTGGGTCTTTTAAGATCGGTAATGTATCACAAGAACCGCTTGTGAGTGATTCAATGGAAGCTAACGAGGTTGGTCCTACCCCTATTGTTGAGAAAATTGGAGAGTTTGAAAAGCTTCTTGCTGAGAAAGCTACTCTTGTTGATGATGATGGTAATTCTATTAAAAAGGTTGATTATCCAGGTAATAAAAAGGATTTTTTTGTCTACTTCTTCTACTAAGAGTGTTAACCCATTTTCTAAGGTGGGAGAGATTGTTGACTCCGATAGTGATGAAGAGGAGATTGTGAACACTTTTGATGAGTCAATGAACCTATTTGGTGGTGGTCATGATCGTGAAGATGATTATGATGATTATGCGGATTAGGTCTACGGTCTTCCAGGGAATTTGGATGCTTATTATGACACGTATGGTATCAAGCTCTAAGACCTTGGTAGGAAGTAATTTTATTTTCATAGGAGTCTAATGTTATCTTTTGAGTAGTGGTTTATTTTCTTGTATAGAGAATAAGTATCTTGTTATGTAAGCTTTCCGCCTATGTAACGGGCTGAGATATGAGATTCACCCATATCCTTTATGCTTACATGTTTTTTGGAGTAATATATTTACCGGGTCTTTAACCTTTTACAAAAAAAAAAAAAATTATCATAAGGCTTGAATTTTATCCGACACATGTGAGTGAAAGAATGTGTATGCATGCGGTACTCCATGGCTAGTTGAGGCGAAATGTCTCTTGTACATGGCTAGATATCAATTGCAAACAATAGTTTCGTATACGAAAATTGATCTTTGTGACTCTAGCCGTAAAACAAGACGTAAAGAACGTACTTTGAATTTCGAAAGAATAATAGATAGATACAGGCAAAAAGTGCTCTTTCATTTGAATTTAGTAGTCGATTACTTGTTTTGACACGAAGAAACAACATTACGAAAAGACATTTACGAGAATCGTGCTCATTTTTTTAGATTTTCATGTTAGCAAGTCAAGAATATTAGAATCACGCGATTTCTTTTAAGAGTATCATGTCAAAAGTCGAATTCATAAAACTATGAGTTATGAGTTGGAGATGTAAGGTGTACCTGTTGATTTTGACAAAGATAGTTGTAAGGCAATAACTATAAATGACATGTGCGTAAAATTTTTTAGTCATGTCATTATTGTTCAAATATTGTTGGTTAAGTTTACAACCGTGTGTTAAAAGTTATTTTGAGCGAGTCAACAATTTCTTGATTTAGACAAAAAGTTTTTCAGTAAAAGGTAAGTGGATTCGTTTTTACTGGTTACAATTTTAAATGAAAGCCCTACCCATCCAAAATAGTTTTAGATCAACACGTAGTTAACATGTCGACATTGATTTTGTAAATTTATATTGTAGTTTGTCAAAGAATTTTCACATATCATTTCTTACCTTTTCATTTTAAAATATTGTTCTGTTCAAATTTTTTTTTTAAAAATATTGTTCTAACCGATTAAACTTTCTAAACAAAAATTCTAACTTTATATAATTGGATAAAAGCTAAAGATATGTAATATATTTTCTAAATTAACCGAGCTACGCAATTTATTTAAAAATTTGTCATGCTCATTAAAATACTTTCAAATTATTAACAACCTCGCTAACTTCTCAAGTGAGTTGACTAAAATACCATAATGCTATTCCACGTTGCATTTGTTTTCGAATTTACATTTATTTAAATAGAAGAAAAATCATAATCTTCCCAGATTCCGACATGTAGAACTGTACACGAGGGGTAAATACATTCATTTCGACTTATTTTAAGTTTAAATACATTCATTTCGACTTATTTTAAGTTTAAGTAAGTTAAGTCTCAGTTCGCATATAAGTGCGTAAGCAAACAAGCAATATAAATCGTATGTAAAGAGTTAAGGGAAAAGAGACAAACACGGCGATTTATATTGGTTCAGGATTAGAGGTTTAGGTCATCCGTACGCCCAGTTGAGAATCCACGACACCTATACTATTCATTAGTACCAAATCCTTGTCGTGAATAAACTGTACAACGTTAGCTCTCACCAATCTACACCTAGACCGAGCTAGCACCTAATGGAGTTCCACAGTCGAAACCACCCACAAAGACCCCACGATTCTATACCCATAAAAAAGACTTCTACTAACGAAACACTAAACCCCAAACTTAACCGCACCCGGTACAAGGATTGGCCGCATCCGATACAAGACTTTTACCCCTTGCTTGTTCGCACCTGAACAAGAATTTGCCCTTACTTATCCGCACCCATATAACTCTTTACACTTGCTTATCCACGCCCGGATAAGACTTTACAAATGAATGAGAATGTTTAACTATTTTTGTTACACCTAAACACTTGACTCAACCTAAAGAATAGAGTAGAAGAAGACTCTAGACATTACACATAAGAGTGGATTAAGTTCTTGTGTGTCTTCTCTTGCAAAGAAGTTTGTTTTCAATGTGATGATAGAAAGAAGTTAAGACATATGAAGATTGAAAAAATTAGATGGATTAGAGAGAAGGTAATAAATAAGAGAAATGTTTGGCAAGTGGTGAAGTGTGCAAGACAAAAGAGTGGGCTATTTATAAAGAAGCCAAACAAAACAGTGCATGGCACGCTGGTTGTGGCGCGCTGACGTGCAGGCTTGACGTGTCAGGACTATTTTGTCCTCTTGTCTATATATAGTCGTTGACTCTTGTTAAACCCCTGTGTGCACTTCACTTTTGACATTCCCAAGTCTATTTCAAAGCCTAAAGTAGGGTTAGGTCAAACCAACTCACTAGCCATGGTTAAGTTTGTTTAGAAAAGTGTTTAAAAGTAGATTAGTGCTTTTGTCCATTTGGCAGAGAAGAAGATAATGATGGACAGAGGCAATATCTTTAAGTGGAGGCAAAGCATTGGATAAAGACTTTCACCTCAATTTGAAATTCAAATTTCAAATTCCAAACATGAATGTGGTTTGAATCAATGAAAGGTGAATTAATTGGAGGGAAGGCACTTTAAGTGGGGAGCAAGGTATGGGTAATAGAAAAATTCTTGAATGGTGCCCAAGGTTTGGATAATAGAAGGAAAAACACTTTGAGTGGGGAGCAAGGATTGGATAAAAGAGTGAAAATGAGATTCTAAGTTCAAATTCAAATTTCAAATTCAAAATCCAAGTGTTATAATCTATGTTAAGCCACAATTAACATGTTAACTAATCACGTTGATGCAAATAAGTGCCTTACATGTTGAGTAAAACAATGATCTATAGGAGGAAATTGCATTTACGTAAAGTGAGATTAACTTGTTTGCTCAATAAAGGAGTAGACCCGTTAATTGGATAGCTAAGACATACATAAAGATTATAGCCATTGTATGTTTTCATTTGACGGTTTTGCAAAAACATGAATCTCCTTGTTCCATAAGAACGTTTAGAGTTGGCTAATAGACTTTGAGTTTGGTTTTATAAAAGGTGTTTGAGTCAGCGTTTTATAAAACAAACTTTGTAAGTTCGAATCTTGTTTCCAGATTCTAGAACATCTTAAATATCATGTGTAAACGTGTATTTAGAGATCAAACTTTATCGGGTTAAAGCAAAGCTGACTTTGAAAAACCGAGCACACATGATACAGTATCTGGCGCGTTGGTTGTGGCGCGT
Organism: Chrysanthemum makinoi; assembly: GCA_910596185.1. Lineage (NCBI taxonomy): Eukaryota > Viridiplantae > Streptophyta > Magnoliopsida > Asterales > Asteraceae > Chrysanthemum > Chrysanthemum makinoi. The sequence goes on along the minus strand of OU343224.1, from coordinate 155,231,457 downwards.
CAGCGCTTGATCCTAGTGTGCCAGGTCTGGTTCGTGTTTTTTCAGTTTTAAGCTAAAGCTAACAATTTTAAGCTAAAGCTAACAATTTTAAGTGTATCCTAATATCTTTGTCATTATTAACACATAAACGAGATATATGCCATCATTTGAACTAACACGACCAATTTCCGTATTTAGGTCGCTAGAGTTCTTTTCACCTATCGTTCAAATCCACCAAATAAAAGAAAAACTTTTATCTAAACCTAAATTGATTTACATTCTTGATTATCACTAACTACAAAACTTAACTATACAAACACATAAGCATAAGAGGCTAAAATGTGTGAAGTCTCAAGTTTAATTCCTGCTAGGTGTAATCAACTTTGAAGTGACCACGCCAACCTCCTTAAAAGGGAGGGCTTTACCTGGTTTGAGTCTGTGTGGCGGTGGTTCATACCTCATGGATTAGTCGGTCAAAATGTTGAAAACCATGGGTTATATATATATATATTTATATATATATATATATATATATATATATATATATATATATATATATAATAATAATAATTTTGTGTTGGGTTCGTGCGGTGATTGAGGCCACACAATATAAACGTGTCAAGTATGATGCTAAATGCGCGACTATTATATATGGGTTTCTCCCCTTTTCTTTCTCTTCTTTTGGGGAACCTGAGAAGGATGCAGTGATCTTATTGAAGCGAATCTGGAAGTTCTCGATGACTCAAGATATTGGAGCACGTGTTGCTGCTCATATCTTTAGTAGGATTAACTTTTCTATAGCTAGAGGAGTGGGACCCCAGTTAGTATCTCGGCTTACCACTAACTTCTTATAAATCCTTCGAGTTTCTAAGAAAGTGATGTTTATAATAAAAAAATAAAAATAAAATAATAATAATAATAATAATAATAATAATAATAATAATAATAATAATAATAATAATAATAATAATAATAAAAGAAGTAGGAGCCCAGCTAGTGTCTCGGCTTCCCACCAGTTTCTTGTAAATTCTTTTGTTTTTCTAATGAAGTGATGTTTTTATAAAAAAATAAATAATAATAATAATAATAATAATAATAATAATAATAATAATAATAATAATAATAATAATAATAATAATAATAATAATAATAATAATAATAATAATAATTAAGGTTGTGAGGTTTTTGTAGTTTGGCTTAGGTTTTGCACCGCTTGTTACACGGGTTTCACGAAAGGATTAAGGCTGCTTGTTACTTTGATTGTGGGTAAGGCTCATCTTTTGTGGGCTGTGACCTTTGGTCTCATTTGTTTTATTTTCTAATACAGGGGGTGATTATCCTTTTAGTAACAGTGGTTAGTGGGTCCACGTTGTTTTGGTTGAGTATTGTGTTTGTTATTTAGCTTGTGGTTGCAGTTTGTGGCTTATGGCTATTATTTTTTGGTTATAAGGCGATCGTACGGTTTCATTGCCCTTTTGTTAGTCTTAGTGGTGGTCATGATGGTAGTGGAAACAGGCTTACCAAAACCTCGTTGATTACTTACTTTCGGGATCGTCATTTTAATGGGACCGCGTTAGCTATCACCAAATATTCTTTGGCTAATAGACTTGTTGTTTTCGAGACGGCTGAAGTTACGCTTAAACGTGTGGGTCTTTGGTTATGCGGAGTTTGTTTTAAGATGCATAATCTTTTAAAGAAGTGCCGACATGACAATGGTTCTGATTTTGTGTCTCCCCCTGATTGTGGTGATGGTGTGGTTAGGTTCGTATTGTATGATCTCACAAAACCACATGTTCCTTCTTCTATTCAACTTTCCCCAGTTGAAGATTTAGTTCTTGACGAACATGGTGGTTTCGATTTGCCTCTCCTTGACACTTTGCTTTCTAAGGGATTGCGCAATATCAAATCCATCCCTCCCAAGTGTCGATTGGGGTTCTCTCGGGTTTTGAAAGGGGCTCTTGATAAGGTGATCTGCACGCCTGATGATACTTCTTGTTGGGTTATTTTACTAGTCTTGCCTCTTTGTGTCCTTAAAACCTTTTGCCCGAGGAGTAATCTCGAGTGTACTTCTGCAATTAAGCGTCAGCACCAGCAAGAGTTTATTGCTAATGCCATTCGTTCTTGGGGTATGCCTGGTGGTAGTTTGCAGCTTGTGAAAGAGGTTTTAGCTGAACCCTCCCCAACATGGTCTAATATTGATGAGGAAAATTGGGATTTGAGTAGCCGTAATGTCAAACAGTGTAAGAGGAAGATTTGTCATGGCCATTATACTGCGGTTGTTAGAGTTCTTTCTTCTTCTGGTGTTGCTCTTTATAATGATGCTACTCTTGAAGATTTAAAGTCTAAGCACCCTTTCAAACCTGCTCCCCCGTTGCCACATAAACCCATTGATCATCATCACTTCATTTCATCTCTTACTATGGTTCTTGACATGATTAAGAGTTTACCTCGTGGTACGTCTTGGGGTCGGGATGGTTTACGTGCCCAACACCTTTTGGATTGTTTAAGTGGTGCTGCTGTGGCTATTTACGATGAGTTAGTTTCTTCTATCACCCAAGTGGTGAATCTTTTCCTGGATGGTAAATGCCCCAGGTCGTTGGGTGACTTTATTGCTAGTGCTTCATAAGGATTTAAAACATACGTTTTTAGAGGGTCATTTAAGCCTTAAATCGATACATTTTATATTTGTTACTGCTTAAAATTGTCCCCTTTCACATTTTAGGTCATTTGAAAGCAAATTGCTAGAATCAAACACTTTTGGACGAAAGGAGCGAAACATGAAGAAAACGACAAAGTCAAGATTTCATGGTTGATTTCTACACCTGACGGCGTCCCAACCCATAAGGCAACGCCGTCACTCATAAGGATTTCTAAAAAGTCTCAAGCGACAGCTCATGTCATATTTTGGTTTTACAACATAACGGCGTCACGCCTTATTCCAGAAGGGCGTCGCCCTTTATTTTACCCAGACGACCAAGACTCATTCCAAGACGACGTCCTTATTGAAGTCAGACGGTGTCACACTTCCTCAACTGACGTCGTCCCAAAGATGACTTGTCGATAATGAAACCCTAATGACGGTGACCAGACGGCGTCACCATCAAAAGAAGACGTCGTCGCAAGTGTAATTCTATATATAGACTTCAAATTTTCTGTATTTATGTTGTTGGATCGATATACTTTAACCAAACTAACTTAACTAGCTTGTTAAGGTTTAATAACCTTGGATAAATCCTAAGTTATTAACAAAGAAACACTGAGCAATCTTTATTAAGTACGCGGAATTTACTTAACAAAGCTAAGAAGAATAACCTTTTATTATAAACTCTAAATCTGCTTATTATGCATATACTCTAATACAACTCTAAGATAATCGAACTTTTCTCTAAAACACTAATTCGTAAACTCTAAAACTCTTTTTCGAATCGTACCTCTAATGCCAATCTAGGAGTCCTTTTATAGGCTCAAGGATATCCTAGTCGGTTTACAATTGATAACCTTGTACGACAAGTAATCTAAACATAGAATACAATTCTTTCCATAAACGAATATAACAGTTCTTTTGTTCTTGCAGATTTTGACTTCATATTACAAGACTTTGACTTTTCTTTAGCAGTATACTTTTGAGTCTTTGACTTCTTCCAAGATACTTTGTAGCTTACAAGACTTTCATATCTTCAGTACTTTCATATCTTCAGGACTTTCATATCCCAACAATCCTCCCCTAACTTGAATTCTACTTGCTTGACTTTAAGTTCCTTTGTGAATATATCTTTAACAGCTTCATCTTTTAAAAATTGATTGTTTCTTAGTCTTTAAGCTTTTATCTCTGTAACATCTGTACTTGTCAAAGTATCTCTTAGAATTGTTCTCTTTGCATCAAAGATCCAAAGAAGCTCCATCTTTTCAACACCACAGCAACATATGACAATTTGTACATTTAATTCAGTTTAAGTTGCATACTATTCTCATCACTTCCAAGTGAATCATTGAAAACTTAATGGATTTAGATCTCTTTACCAAAGCCATTATCTCTGGAGTAGCCAAATGTTTTGGTGTGTAAGACCATGGTACATTGATAACCATATGATTTTTAGCAAACCACCGCTATCAACAGATTTGATTTTGTCTTTACCAAAAGTGTACCCTTCTCGGACTAGTTAGTTCTTCAATCTAATGGTGAACTAATTACCAATAATGGTTTTTCCACAGCCTTTACCACAAGCCATTTTCTTGTGGGCTAGCCAACTCTTCACAATACTGATATGGTGAGTTGAATACCATCCAACTTATTAGCAAGTTGTCAACTAAAAACGGATTTGATATATCTTTACCGGAGCCGTTTGCTCATGGATTAGTCAATCCTTTTGTAACCATGGTGGATTGATAACCTATTGATGTTATCATCACAAAACCCATTTATTCAACCTTTAGTTCAAAATATTTATTACTTAGCAAAAAGGTTTCTTCTAAAATTTATTTAACTGTTTAGTTCAAAGAAACAATACTTTGATGAAAGTATCGTCTGATCGCAGTACTTTGAATAAAAGTACTATATCAAAAGTATTTATTCAAATAAAATTCATACCAGTTATTGATCATTCTCAGCAATGGTAGTCCAGCTTATAAACAAGTTGATAACCATGCAAGCAGTTTCATTATCCTCTTCTACTTCCAATCCATGCTCTAGCATTCTTCTCATGAGCTCAACTGTGAGAGGGTATCTTCTTTCTGCAAACATGTGTATCATTGTTCCATTTTCCAGCTCCAAAACATGAACTCCAGATTCTTCAAAGAATTTCCAGCAAACTATTTCCCAGCTTTCTTGATTCTTCCAGATATCATCGCTCTTCTTCAGTTTCACATATAGTTATGAGATCACCATGTAAAACCAAACCAATCCCTTCCAATGGATTATTTTCAAAGTAAGCCTTCACAACATGATATAAGTAGAATAAGTCCACTCTATCTATAATATGAAGTAAATCCCATAGCCTTTTGAAAACTTTGAAGCTTTCATCTTCTTTATGAAAAATCATGTAATCTCCATTCTTGGATTTCACAACTTTAAAAACACTAATCTTTGATCTGTTCATCTTCATGTCATTATCTTCTTTTGAATAATCAAAATCTACCACTCTGAGATAATTCTTCAATTCATAACTAGTCTCAGATCTTAATTCAACCTTTTCTTTCTTTGAAAACTGAACATCTGTAACTTCAGTTTTTCTTTTTCTCTTTAAGCTCTTCTTCCTTTTCAGCCAAATCCGTAGCTTCTTCTCTAAAATCTTTAATATCAGCAACACTCTTCTTATAATCCTCCCTAGCAGCATCATATAATCTTTTCATCTCTAGATAATTAAACTTCTGTAATCCTTTATACCCTTAACTTTTCAGATAAGCCATCATAGCATTTCTGTCCTTAGCTAAATTAGGTCTTCTTGGCATATATCTAACTGTGTAGGGACTCAAAGGTTCAGTAGTTTCAAAGATCTAATTCATCTTGTACCTTTTGAGCTGCTTCTCTATTCAGAGCTTCTTGAGCTTCTTGTTCTTTTCTATCTTTAGCATCTAACTCTTCTTGAACTTTTCTAGCTGCAGCTTCATTTCTAGCTACTTCAATTGCTCTAAGTTCTGCCAAAGTGAGTTTCTTTTTCTTTGTTTCAACCAGAATACCTTTCCCTTTATCTTTGGATCAATTGCAGGTTGAGAAGTTCTTGGTTGTTCTTCTTCTTGTACATCTCTAATAGTAACTCCTCCTCTTGGTTGTGACAAATCTTCTAAAATTGTAGCAATTAATTCATCATCACTTGCAGAATGAATAGGTTTGAATGTAGCTTCCTCCTCTTCTTCTATAACAATTGTAGAAGGACTAGCTTCTTCTTCAAAATTCAATACCCTTGGTGTTATTACTTCTTGCCTAGATGTATCATGAAAAACATTACTTTGATGTTCAGTACTTTGATGTTCAGTACTTTGATGTTCAGTACCTTGATCATCAGTATCTTGAACTTGCACTTCTTCCTCAGAATCCAAATAATCTTTTCTCAGTAAGACTTACATTCTTTCTTCTTCGCAACATCTTCTTTCAAATTTTCCTTTTCTAAATTCCTCCCAAGTTGACAGAAGATGATTTAGGAACCTTCTTTCGTTTTAATTCCTTCGAAGTTGTTTACGACGTTTGTTTTCCTCTTTAACCCATAAGTTGAAACCTTGAATATATGGTTTAATAAAATTCCTCAACCAATATACCTACGCTTCAATTTCCTAAGCGCTTTAGCTTGAAACTCAACAGTCTTGTTCAACCTAACAAGCTCCCTTGTCAAAGCATAATTATCCAAAGTCAAACCTTCACGAGGTATAGTATGATCATCACCTTGAAGATGTGAATGGTCCTCAAACAGGAATCGAATGTTGTGGAGATGGAGTAGGTGATTCTTTCAATCTCGCTTGAACCTCGGGCTTGGAGAAACAGACCCTGTAAAGATGCAGACTTCAAGAGAAGCAGACTTGCAGATGCAGACCTTGTGAGGCAGTTTGTGAAGCGATCTTGGAGAAACAGAACTTTGAGAGGCAGCACTTTGTGAAGCAGTACCATGTACAAAATCAGTACCTTCACTTTATTCATCCTCTCCAGCTTCATCACGGACAGCTTGAACAACTTCCATCATTGTAGGAGTTAAAGGAATATCTCCACCTCTGAACAAAGCACTTCGCCTAGCCATAAATGTAAATATTTTGGCTTGTTGCACAATGACAATGGTAACAAAGCAGAGGTTTTGGAACATCACCAATTGCTTGTTTAAGAAAACCTGTACAAACCTTGGATACATCAATTTTGACCCGTGAGGATATATGTGATAGCATCCCATCCAAAATAAGTCTTGAAAAATTAAACACTCTGTCAGTAGCTAGGCCAACCACTGCAGATGCTATATTGGACCCAAACTGCTCCCAAGAAGTACTTTTAGAACTTATGCAATGAAGCAGACATGAATCAAGAACTTCCATTGAGGACAGAATAATGCTTTCTTGAAAGTTTGTTCTGTTAAAGATCCTTCATAACCAAGATTCCTAAAAGTATCCCAAATCAGTTGCTTGTCAAATCGAATAGCCCCACCTTCATCTCCAAATAATAAATCTTCTCAATAGAGGCTTCGTAATCTTGATAGTCCGTCCAAAGAACTGAGATCTAATATAAGATTCATCCTCCTCCATGTTATCTCTAGCATTAGCCCAAAATTCTTGAATCCATGGTTCAATAATATCCGGTTCAACTAAAAGAGCATAACTAATAGGCGACCCAATAAGATAATCAACAATATCATAAAAAGCCATATTCGCCTCAGTCTTGTCCAAATTAGCCACCATATTGTGCTTTGAAACAGTTAAACGATTCGCCATTGTTGAATAAGTGAGCACAATAAAGATTTGATCGAAGAATAAAGAGATGATGATTGAGAGATAAGTATGGAAAAGATGTAAAGTAATAATATGAGAGGGAAAATCGGGAAGTAGTTATTTATAGGTAGGATTTGAAAAATCACAGCCTATAATAACACAGTTACCGTTACTATCAATTACCCATCAATATTACCGTTGGAACAAGATACTTTAATAACGACAACAAGACTTTCCACATAAGCAGTACTTTCCCAAGCAAGTACTTTCCAAGCATACTTTCAGGAAAACAATACTTTGCCAAATTCCTTCATATAAACTAAGTATAAACAAGCATCCTCCCCTCAAGCAATACACAGGACTATACTAACACCTTATAGTCCTCCCCTCAAACATAGCTTAGTAGTTAATCATTCCAATGCTTACGACCAAGTGATTGAATCGTGACACATCAAAACCTTTTGTGAGTAAATCTGCTACATTGTCATCCGTGTGAACCTTAACTACATTGATGAGCCTATGCTCATAACAATCTCTGATAAAGTGATGCCTAATCAGAATATGCTTTGTCTTGGAATGATACACAGGATTCTTCACAATACAAATTGTACTCTCATTATCAATATTGATAGGAGTATTTTTGAAATTGAACCCATAGTCCAAGAGTTGATTTTGCATCCACAAAACTTGACCACAACAACTTGCAGCAGCTACATATTCAGCTTCAAGAGATGATGTTGCCGCAATTGTCTCCGCTTTTGCATGCCGTGAGACTAGCCTTCGCCAAGATATTGGCATCCACCGCCTGGATCTTCTATCATAGTTATCACCTGCATAGTCACTATCTGAAAAAGCTTCTAAGTGAAAAGGTGACTCTTTAGGATACCACAACCCCAACTTAGGTTGTTGCTTTCAAATAACGTAAGATTCTCTTTACTGTATTCATGTGAGAGATCTTTGGTGAGACTTGATATCTTGCACATAGACAAACTGCAAACATGATATCCGGCCTGGATGCAGTAAGATACATAAGAGAGCCAATCATTGATCTATAAAGCTTGACTTCAACAGGTGTCCATCTTCATCTTTGCCCAATGAATTGATAGATTTAATAGGTGTAGTAATAACCTTCATATCATCAAAATTGAATTTCTTAAGTATGTCAGGAACATACTTGTCTTGACTGATAAAAATACCTTCCTTTGACTGCTTAACCTGAAGTCCTAAAAAGAAAGTCAACTCTCCCATTGAACTCATTTGAAATTCTTTTCTCGCATCACCGCCAAACTCCTTAACCAGGGACTGTTTGGTAGCCCCAAAGATGATATCATCAACATAGACTTGAACTAACATGATATCTTTTTTGTCTCTCTTGATAAACAAAGTCTTGTCAATAGCTCCCCTTCTATATCCATGTTGTAATAAGAATGTGGAGAGTCTCTCATACCAAGCTCTAGGTGCCTGATGAAGGCCATAAAGAGCCTTAACCACCTTATAGACTTTGTTAGGATGTTTAGGATCTTCAAAACCTGGAGGTTGTTTCACATACACCCTCTCAGAATCTAATAGTACCATATAGAAAGGCACTCTTGACATCTATCTGGTAGACTTGAAAGCCCATATAAGAAGCAAAAGCAAGAAATATTCTAATAGCTTCAATCCTTGCTACATGAGCAAACACTTCATCATAATCTACTCCTTCTTCTTGTCTATATCCTTGTGCTACTAACCTTGCCTTATTCTTGATAACATTACCTCTTTCATCTCTTTTGACCCTAAAAACCCATCTGGTGGCAATAACTCTCTTCCCATCTGGAAGATCACATAAAACCCAAACCTCTTGAAGTTTAAGTTAAAGAAGTTCTTCCTGCATAGCTTCAACCCAGCTTTCTTTAGTCAAAGCTTGAGCAATATTCTTGGGTTCTTCGTGAGAGATAAAACAAGTAAATAGACAGGTTTGATGGTCCTTATGATTCAGCCTGTTTTGTTTATACACAAAGCTAAGTAAAGCATTGTGAGGTTTTGTGAAACCCTTAGCTTTGTGTCTTGTCATAACTCCAGAAGTAGAAGGACCAATGATTTGATCGTTGATGATCCTTATGAGCTCTTAAGTTTGGAGACTGTGGAACTTCATAATTATCCTCTAAATTAGTAACATCAACACCTTCATTGGAATTTGGGAAAATACCTTCATCTTCAAATTCATCATCGTATCTTCTAATCCGCATGGTATGATCATCCGATCATCTAAAGTATCTGTCAACAGTGCAAAGAAGATTTTGTGCAAAAGTATCATTCAAAGTACTGTAAGAGTACTCTGCAGTCTGGTTCTTCTTCTTTGCCTCTTCATAAGCTCTCCTTTGTTCATCAATGTAAGAATGTGCTAAAACATCTTGAAGAAGCATCTGATTAAGTTCCTCTTGAATAGATTTATCCTCAGCAGATAAAGAAGATTCTGAAACAAGATTACTTTGGTTTGGAACTTCAGCTTCTTTGTTTTGACTAAAAATCTTCATCAGAACAAGATCGTCTAATATGAACTCCATGAACCACATATTGTAAATCTTCTCCACTGTGCATTGGTTGATTTTCTTCTCTAACAGGTACATAGTTCATAGATGGAGTTAAAATCTCAAGATCAAACATCCAATCAGGACCTTTACCTTTCTCATTGTCTTGATCTTCTAAAAACTCAACATGAAGACAATCTTGAATCTTCTTAGTAACTCATTGTAGACTCTAAATCCTTATCAAGTTAGTGCAATAACCCAATAAGTATCCTTCTTCCGACTTGCCATCAAACTTCCCCAGATTATCAATAGTGTTTAAAATAGTAAGAGGGCATCCAAAGGGTTTCATAAAATGAATGTTGGGTTTAGTGCCCATCAGCAATTCATAAGGTGTCTTCATCTGTGGTTTAGTGACTGAGACTCTGTCAAGTACATAACAAGCGACTTACAGCTCATTCCGCCCAAAATTGAATAGGGAGATGGGAATCTGCTAGCATTGTCCTTGCTGCTTCAATCAAAGTCCTATTTTTCCTCTCTGCAACACCATTTTGCTGTGGTGTTCTTGCAATACTAAACTCCCTTTTATGCCTTTGTTTGCACAAAATTCATCCATAAGTTTGTTCTTGAATTCAGTCCCATTGTCACATCTAATACCTCTTACCTTGAGTCTCAATTGGTTTTCAAGAGCAATAATCGGTCCGGATAGCATCAAAAGTATCATCTTTAAAACCCAAAAAGAAAACCCAACTGAATCTACTACAATCATCAAGAACAACCAAACAATACTTCTTCTTATTTAAACTTGCCACAGAGACAGGTCCAAATAAATCCATATGTAACAGCTCCAATGGTTCTCTAATAGTTCTTTCCTCAAGCTTCTTGCAGGAAGCTTTGTGTTGTTTACCCTTCTTGCATGCCAAACATGATTGATCATTCTTGTAAGTCTTTGAAGGTAGACCTCTAACTAAATTGCCTTTGACCAGTTTGTTGATGTTCTTGAAATTAACATGGCCCAATCTTCTATGCCATTGATGTGCCTCTTCAGATGTTGCTTTAGCCACCAAACATGTGGCTCTTCCATAAGAATGTAGACTCTTCATGTCTAAACTATACACATCATTTGTCCTTGGTACTCTAAGTACTACCAAGTCATCATCAACAGTTTAAAGTCGAGGAAAGGATGAGACATTCTGTGTCGCTGAATAACACAGGATCCTTTTATCACAAATTTGAGAGACTGACAACAAGTTGAACTTAAGCTCCTTCACATATCGAACATTTTCAAAATCGATTCTTCCAGCTTTAATTGTTCCTTTCCCAATAATCCTTCCTCCATTGGGATCATTCCCAAATGCAACTTTTCCTCCATTAATCTTCCTAAAATCAGACAGATCTCTTTGTCTCCTGTCATACTTCCAGAGCAACCACTATCCACAATAAGATGATCTTTAAGCTCCTCTTCCGGTTGCCCGCACATAAAGAAAAGAGTTAGTAACTTTTAGGAACCCAAGCCATTACTGACTTGTGTTCCCCTTGTGGAGTTACAAACTCAAATTCTTTGAGTATGTAATTACCACTATCTTTCAAATGATGATCCAGAATTATCTTTTGATTTTTAGCATGTGGATTTTCAAAACTTTCTCGGTTTTTCAACATAAATCTCTTTCTCCAGATTTGTAGAATTTTCTTGTGTCACACAAACATCGGATTCACTTTTTGTTGAACGTATTGTTTGTCCCTTAGCAGTACTTTCCCGCTTTTACCCATTCGTTTTAACAGTGGTTCCTGTGATCTAGATTCCCTATATGAATTGTGATACCTTCTAGGTTGATAGTGAGATCTCCTAGAATTCCTATTCCAAGTAGTGTTATCATTTGTTTCGGAGCAGACTTTGGAAAGTACTGTGAGATACTGAAGGTCTTCTCGATGTGGGTATCTATGATCCGGTGTGAAGTTTCGTGATTAACCCTATTTGAATTAGTCCAAACTGGTTTGTGCTCTCTAGGTTTCTGATTGGTAGACTTATTCCTTGGAAACTTTCTAAGGTATTTTGAGTGATGTTCACAATCCTTAATTAGATGAGTAGGACTAAAACACACAAAACACGTTTCGACCCATATGACCAAAGTGACAGCTTCTATGTCTATGCCCAAAATTATGTTGCCTGCTTGGTGAGTGATGGAACTTGGTTTGACCAAAATTATCCCAAAAAGGTTTAGCAGATCGCTTTTGAAAAGGTTTTGAAGAAGGTATCTGCTTGGAGCAGACTTTGATTTAAAGGTACCGCTTGATTTTGAACATCGCTTAACAGCATTCTTTGGGTTTTTCGCACCTAGATTTAGCAACTAGCTTTTTCCTAAACTCTAGACTGTCTACTCCAAAACGAGAAACATCGGGCCTAAGGGGTTGATGAATGCCAGTGGGATGTGGAACAGCATGATAATCATTAGCTTTCTTATATGCAGGAGGTAAGTCACTTAATGAACCATCATTACTAGATGTATCTACATAATTAATGAGTTCTTCATCACTAGTGGTTATATCCTCATACTCATCTTCATCCTGATTACTAGATTGGTTTTCTTCTATCTTACTAAAATCCATTCCAAAACCTAATCCAGTTTTAAGATAGGCTCTTTGTGCTTTTTGAACATAAGAAACATGTGATAGACCACCTTCACCCCAAGCAAAGAAACTTAGCTAACAACTCATCTCTTTCCTTAGTTAATTTCTCAATTTCAACAATTTTACAGTTTAATTTCCATTCACTAAGCTTTAACTGATAATCCTGTTGTGCATATTTTTCAGCCCAAGCTACTTCATTAGTTTCATGTGCTAAAATTTTGGCTTCCATAGATTCTAAGGTTATTTGATAACCTCGCTACCTCGCACCTAGCCTTAACACAATTATCTCTCAATCACATAATCGCTAAGCAATTTATGATAAAAATCATAGCAATTTGAGCATACCTCAGAGATAGGAGATTGAGTTGGTGAAGTAGCCACCAATGCAAGTTGAAAAGGATCATCTTCACTTTCCTTGCTCCAGTCAAATCCTCCAAAGCAATCATCGATTCCAAAGCACATGTTCAGATTCTTCAAGAAAATAGTGCTCCAATCCAATACTTCTACTGAATCTGCAACTTCTTCTTCCACTGCTACCATGCAATAAGTTACTGGTTCATCATCAAACTCTTCACTCCAACAACTTCGATAACTTCTCTTGAGCAACCAAAGCCTTTGTTTCAAGTAATAGAATTTCCTTAAGCTCAAGTGTTGGCTTTTCAGATGTCCTGTTTGCTTGATACTTAGCAAACTCCGCACTCCTTGCAAAGTGACCATTCTTTTGACAATTGAAGCATTCAATTTTAGATTTGTCAAAAGTTATGCCCTGTTTTGGTTTGAAATCAATGCTTTTGCCTGTCTTCTTCATGTACTTTTTGATCCTGGCAGTGATCATAGCAACTTGCCACCTGATATCAATTTCTTCAAGTGCATCTTCTTCAATCTGTGCTAGATCCTCTTCATAAGTGACAGTTAAGCTTGCTTGTTGTGCAAAGAAGGAGCACATAACTTCATCTGAGGCCATAGTGGTAGTTGGTGGGGCCTGTTGAACATATGAGGGGAGTGTATAGACAGCAAGCATTTTGAGAAACACTTTGAGGAGAAGGACTTTTGGAAGTACTGGCCTTCTTTTCCGATGATAGAAAAGCAATACTGTGAGACTTAGAACTTGTTTGACCACTCATCTCATGCTCATACACCTTAAGTTGATGATATAGATCATCAAAGTCCATGACATCCAAACCTTGTTGTCCTCGGATCATTGTAGCAATCACATGCCATGAAGATGGCAAACTCCTTAGAAACTTCAAATTAGCATCTTCAACGGATACTTCGCCTTTGTATAGCTCCAACATGTTCAGAGATTCTGAACCTATCATATGCAGATCAAGACTCTCTCTTTCACCAACTGTGAAAGTTTCAAACTGTTGCAAAGAAGTTTCTGGCATCTTCTTAGAGGCTTCATTCCCTCCAAATCTGGTCTTGAGAGCTTCATAGCTGCTTAGCATCTTTAGCATCATGAAATTTTAGAAGATGACCATCTGGAATGGCAGATAAGAGAATGTTAAGAGCCTTCTCTTGATTCCTTAGGGTTGCTGCTGGTAAGACTGGTTTAGGTGCCTTTGGTTGTCCAGGAATATCAATGGGATCAGCTACAACTTCATTCCCATTCACAATAACATTCCAAAGAGCATGGTCTGTAATAGCAATGTACTGCCTCATCTTCATGCACCAGAGATCATATTCTCCCTTCTTGATTATTGGAATTCGAGTGAGGTGATTGAAGGTGGTGGAACGGCCACGACATCTTGAATATAGTTGAAGTAGGGTTTCTTCCTAGTTTCCACACAAGCTCTGATACCACTTGTTGGATCGATATACTTTAACCAAACTAACTTAACTAGCTTGTTAAGGTTTAATAACCTTGGATAAATCCTAAGTTATTAACAAAGAAACACTGAGCAATCTTTATTAAGTACGCGGAATTTACTTAACAAAGCTAAGAAGAATAACCTTTTATTATAAACTCTAAATCGCTTATTATGGATACTCTAATACAATTCTAAGATAATCGAACTTTTCTCTAAAACACTAATTCGTAAACTCTAAAACTCTTTTTCTGAAATCGTACCTCTAATGCCAATCTAGGAGTCCTTTTATAGGCTCAAGGATATCCTAGTCGGTTTACAATTGATAACCTTGTACGACAAGTAATCTAAACATAGAATACAATTCTTTCCATAAACGAATATAATAGTTCTTTTGTTCTTGAAGTACTTTGACTTCATATTACAGTACTTTGACTTTTTCTTTAGCAGTACTTTGAGTCTTTGACTTCTTCCAGTACTTTGCAGCTTACAGTACTTTGATATCTTCAGTACTTTGATATCTTCAGCACTTTCATATCCCAACATATGTGTAATATTTTGGAGAGCAAACCCTAGTTCGGTCATAGTCCGACTTGAGCAGTATTTTAGGGTTCCAAACCCTTCTTTACACTCAAAGATAAGTTTGGTTATCTAATCTATCACCATGTTATCCTATGTTCAATTGTTTATTTGTGTTCATGCTTATCTATCATGCGTAGCTAAATTATTCTTGTGTTTGCTTAGATCTATGAAACCTATGTGGAAAACTAGAAGGGGGGGGGGGGGGTTGAATAGTTTTACCAATTAAAACTTCATTTTAATCTATTAAGTCAATCTATTTGGATGTGTGTGTTGGATGTTGATAAACAAACATATGAAGGTAAGTAATGAAAAGATAAGAGTAAGAAGCACAAAACCACAACGCAAGTATTTATAGTGGTTCGGCTACAAGGTCACCTTCCTTGCCCTACTCCACTCCCGAGTCACCTACTCGAGAGTTCGTAATCACTACACCAATCTCCTTATGGCGGAGAAGCCTTCACAACGTCGCCTACTTTTTCCGGTACTTCAGGCTAACCACGTTTCACTCCAAGGTGAACTACACCTACACAACGCCGCCTACCCTTTATAAGGTACTAGGCTAAGTACCTAGTTCTTTCACACCTTAGGTGAACTACACCTTTACAACGTCGCCTACCCTTTATTAGGTACTAGGCTAAGCACCTAGTTCCATTGCAATGGAGGAACTACTACCACACTACACCAATGACTAATCCCAAAGGAGATCTACTCCTTTACAACATCATCAAGGATATCAATATCCTTGGATCTAATACTAGTCTATCTTGTACATCGAAACACACCATATCAAATGTACATCTAAGGCACCTTTCACTAATGCCTTTGACTAGATCTACAAGACACCTTTCACTAATGTCTTGTGTCTTCACTTCTAAGCACCTTTCACTAATGCTTTGTCTTCTTCTAAGCACCTTTCACTAATGCTTCTTTGCTCTTACTTCCAAGCACCTACCACAAGTGCTTTATCCTATAGACGATAGTTACCCTTCACTAATATCTTCGTCTTGACTCTTGAGACATCTTTCACTAATGTCTTCAACACTACACTTCTTTGAAGAAAGAAAGGAATCATCAACAAGAAGACTTCAATAGCCTTGATGATGAGGAAGCATGGCAACTCATGGACTTGAGCTTTCTTGACTTCAAAGGTGGTGATCTTGCCTTTAAGAGGAACCTAAAAGATCACACAAAACAAAACTACAAACATAGATCTCGGATCTAGGAGATTTAACTCAGGGGGGAAAGTGTGTTAGAAAGGGATTCAAAAGGGGTGATAAATAATGAAGACATGGCTCACTATTTATAGAGAAAAATCCTACGCCTTCTCGGATCCCACGATCCCTACCACAGGGATCCCGCTAGCACAAAGCTAGGGATCCGTGGTACTCTCCTCTTTGCCCATGGGTATTTTTGGTTATGGGTCATGGGTCATGGGTTATGGGTTGTATTAACAATCTCCCCCTTTTTGTTGATGACAAAACATAAAATTATTTTAAGGAAAAAGCTAAAATTCGTAAAAAATTGAATTTGTAGTTTTTACTTTCCCCTTTTGTGGAAACAAAAAGTGAAAGAAAAAGCAACACATTGTTTTTAAGAAAAACATGTGAAAGAAAAAGTAAAAAGGAATAGAGGGAAAATAACGGGAAAGGATCTCGTCTTTTACTCCCCCTTGACGAGTCCATCCCTATGTAAGGGCGCCAAGTAAATGATACTAATCTAGTTTGTTTGCAAATAAATTTGAAAGATATCGCTCACTAGACGAATGTGCTCCCCCTTGATTATTGCAAAGGGATGTCACGAAATGTAAACCTAGTATTGCAAGTAATTTGATATGTATTGTTTGACATAAAGCTCCCCATAGCTTTAGGATGTCAAAGTCTTCATATGTAAATTGAATAACTACAAAACAAAGGTTAGAAATCAAGTATAATTCACAATTTTCTGCAAATGTGATTCAAGTTAGTAGAAAGAAATATTTTTGTCTCACGGATCCCACGGTTCCATCCTAGTAGGGATCCGTCTAGGCAAATCTGAGGGATCCGTCTGGCTGATGAATAAAGTCAGCAAAGATTGGTATAACAAGAAATGTTAATACCTGAAAAGAGGTATGGATTATATTGTATACTCACATACTCAGAAAAATAGCAAGTAGCATGTAATTCCATTTAATAAACAAGAGTTATGATATACATGACTCGAAAAACAAGAAAATAGACAATACATGACTAGGAATTTCTAGATCACCTAACGCTTGAAGCTCAGACACCACTATAATCTTCTAGCTCAAGTTTTGTTTAGGTTTAATCTCGTCGAAGCGTTTGAGGAGATGATAGAACATGAAACGTTGGTCTTCGCCGAAGATTCTTATGTATCAAACATGTTGACAATGACAGCAATCTTTGTCATGGCTAGGTAGTGGTGGTGGATGAAATGAAATGGCTTGATTCAAAGGATCAAGTGAAGCGGCTTGTGGAGCTTCAAACGATGGAGGGATTGGTGGAGGTGCATTTAAGAATGACTCAACCAAGAATGATGGTGGTGGTAGAGAAGTGTCAACTTCCATATGGTCGGGTGGTTGACTTTGATGATTTGTCATAATCCAAATGGGATTATATGATGAAAACGCCGGAAATGGAAGCAAAGTGTTGACTCAACACCATGATTTTGAACCATTATTCCTCCTAATGAGGAGAATGTTGTCGGTGGAAGCGGACTGACACGGCCTAGAGGCAAGTCCTCTAAATTGTAGAGGTGTGGTGATGATAGTGGGGATGTAAATGAAATAGCTCTAGGAACCAATGGTGATGGTTTGGGGGAGATGATATTGTTTGGCCTAGGAGGTATGGTGGTGTTTGGCAAAGGTAGTTTTGTGGGTACTATCCTTTTAGGAATTGGTTTGATTGGATGATGAAGGATTCTATCATTTGTTGGCTTGACCGAAGATGATTCGGTTGAAGAAATTTCGTGTATAACACGAGCTCTTTTCATGGGTGGTTCTTTGGTGGATAAGTTACTACTTGGGGTTTTCCTCATGATGAGATGATTTCAAGAGTTTGCAAGAGCTGAAATTTAGGATGAGAGTGATGACTATGGAGGTCCTAACAAGGTGGTTTATAAACTAAGAGATTTGGCAAGTGCATTTAAGCCTTAAGCCACTATAATTCATTGAAATGTGATGATTGACATGCACAAGAGTCAACTTCAGATGTTGCAATGATCTAGGAACTCATTTAAGATGAGATGGAGTGTTTGAGTTAGGAAGATAAGTTGAAATGATTGTTTTTGCAAGATTTGACATAAACTGTCATCCGGATCCCACGGTTCTCTCCTCAGAGGGATCCGTCTAGGCTAATCCTAGGGATCCGGCTCGCCAGACTATGAAAGAGTGGAAATGATGTTTCTAAGATCTAAGAACTATATCATCTTGAGTGTTTAAGTCCTCCTAAGTGTTTTAAATGAAGAGATGCTTGAGTATTTGAAGGTAATGAATGATGTAGCTAATGATTGCCGTTTATGGAAGGATTTGGAACTTTTCAAGAGTACCAATGGATGAGCAAGGATGACACTAAAGATTTGGAGTGTCAATTGAAGATAAATGATCCTAGAGATCAGGTTGTGTCTTAGGATAGTGTTTTGGAAAATATCCTAGAAGCTTTGTGATGAGAAAACTAGATTTTGATCAACTTTGATCAATTTTGAGGTGAGGATGATTTATGAACAATCTTGCCATAATCGAAAGATTTCTAAGACTAGATGTGAGGGATCAAGTAGAAAATGAAGTGTGAGTTTAAGAGCGGAAGAGTAGTGGATTAAGGACCAAACGGTAGATTTACAATTGACTTAGAGTGTGATCTAGGTGAGTTATCTATGAGTAGGAAAGATCAACCTATCTTGATAAGGACTTAATTTTGCCTTAAGGCACTATGCTTAGATTAGTGTGTGAGGTGTTCTAAGGATATGTTTGAAATATAATGCTTTTTCACTGCTTGATCGGATCCCTAAGAGTAGGGATCCGTCTAGTACAATCTTTGGGATCCGCCCATCTGCCACGGACCTTTACTAAAGGTGTGCAATGATCTTGACAATGCATTATATCTCAAGGATAGTCTAAAGAGAGTTCTAATACCAAGATATCAAATGTAAAATGTTTTATTTCATGAAGGAAATTGGATTACATTGATAAAGCACGAGTACAAGAGATTTGATCCTATTTTGGAATACTATTAGTTTCCTTGAGTGTTTTCGCTAGGAGGATCATTATATGATTGATGAGTGTTGGTGGAATCAAGAATGAAGAAAGTCTTCATGAGAGATATGTTTAGCGGTTCCATCATCTTGTTCACAAGTACGTACAACGGACTTTGAAATTGAGGATGGAAGTGCATAACATTATGATAGAGGCGTGTCAAGAACATTCCATAAGGTATGAGTTTATTCTTGGAGCCTTGAAGATTTGCACCTTGCAAAGAAGTAGGCGAGATTGTATGGTTGTTGTGTTAGCAAACAGTACAACATGTGAGCACAACAAGCGGGAAGGATTTCTCGATTTCCTTTAAGACTCCAAACATTTTCACGTAGGATGAGTGCAAGAGGCTTGTACTTCTCGGATGTTTATCCCTTGTAAAGATAATATTTGGATCGGAGTAATATGGTCGAGGTTTGCATATTATGCGATTTAAATCTTCCGGAGAGGGGTATGTGTGAACAATATGGACTATTTTCTTCACGAAAGTTGAAGAGAGAATCAAGAGACCAATCTTCGTGAAGGCACATTGTCCATGATTTGGAATCCAGAGGATGTGAGCAAAATGCCCAAGGGTTAGAGCGAACTTTTGGTTTTTGATATAAAACCAAAGAGATAGAGAGCGATCCTCGTACGAGCGAAGTTCGACTTGACGAAAGAATTCCATTATGAACCTTGGACATATCTTCTTGTTGATTTCAAGAAGACATTCTAGTCCTATGGCTCGAAAGGAGGTATTGATACCTTCTTCAAATTGTAGAGAGGTGTCACAATACGCTTCGGAAGTGACGTTTTCGAGATTATTGAACCCACGCATATGACGATTGCAGCGGTTGGGTTCGAGAGAGATATTCGGAGTGTAGACGCTAGTGAGTGAAAAATCAAACTCATATTCATGCGTCATAGTTGAACCTATAGAAATGACAAGTTAATAAAAGGAGATGCTTGTGATCAACTTATGATAATCTAATGTTTTTACTAGATTTTTATTAACAATAGTTTTTAACAAAAAATACACTTAACTCACTTATGGTTTTGACATACAAGTGGAGTACTACTCTTAGAAGAAAAGAGGTTTTTTGATTTGCATGAAAAACTGTTTTCCAGTAGGACGGATCCCACGGTTCCTTTTCAAAAGGGATCCGCTAGTATAACTTCCGGGATCCGTGGATCAGTAGTAATAAAATGATTTGATAAAAACATAGATGTTACAGTTTTTATACCACGAAATATGTTTTATCCTACATTTTCTTTTAGTATGCATACATGACTTCTAATGTATCACGAAAGAATATAAAACATATAAATCAAAATAAGTGACAAACACATTATGATAAAAATAACCTAGATAAACTAGATTATTAATAATATTGCATTTCAATACTAAGGATGATACAAAGGGTTGGGTATATATATATTGTTACCGCCGATTTTACGCGAAGGTTTCGTTTGTTTTCTTCAAGTGTGCAGGTTTAATTTACCAAGAAGAAGATATATAAGATGAGAAGGAGCCTTTAACGCAAATGTTCTTCTTGAAGAAATATGTAACCACCACTTTACACGGATCGTACCGAGCTAATCAGGGGAGTATTAGTTTCTTTCGTCTTTTAATAACCTTCCATTATCATAACTTTGATACTTTTGGGGAACATTGGGGACAATGTTCAGTTTAAGTGTAGGGAGGGAAAATAAAACGGGAACTTTGAAACTATGCTTATCCTTGATTATTTGCTTTGTCCAATTGCATTTGTGTAATAAACCATGAGAAAATGTCGATTGGGGTAATTTTGGCACCAAATTTAAAATTTTTCATGACATATAGGAGTGGGCCATTAGTCTTAATAAAGCGTCTCATGGATAGGAAGTTATATGACTAGCACAAAAACCCTTTACCACTTAAATTCCACCCAAAATGTGAGGATCACCCTTAGATTAGTAGGAATTAAAGCATTCATCTTTGATGCTTAGAGTGTGAACCGGTAGTATAATAGATTCTAGAACTTGTTTTGTGAGGCATCCCGAGATCGCTAGTAAGACTACACTTGTGTAGTTAGGAATAACTAAATGATAATAGGCATTAGGATAACCACTTATTTGATACCCGTAATATAATTACTTCTACCACATCGGTTGAGTAATTCCCCTACACCTTTGCGTTGTACTCATCTTTAGTACACGATACCCCTAGTTAACCCCTCAGAGCCTATCCTTTTCGCGGTTCTCATGATGTTTCGGTTTTCCGGAATATCAATGAAGAGCATTGTTTACAATCCACCCCCAAATGTACACCCAAATCGCCTTAACCTACCTTGTATGCACTCACTTATAGTGCATTATTGTTATCACACTAAACCCTTAGTTCAATTATCTTGTTGCTTGCATAATTTTCTAAGTCGAGTCATATCCTTTGTACACAGTTTTACGACGATTGTGACTCATGGGAAAAGTTAAATTTTATGAAATGACGGGAAGGGAACGTTAAATTCAAATTCCCTTTATTTGCATAATAATGTACTCCAAGTGTTTTGATCTTTTCAATTCGGGTCAAATTAGTGTTAGAGTAATAAAAAAAACTCAAGTGTAGGGATGTGCCTATAAATCCCTATCATTTTGATGTTATCGTAGAGGATGGTAGAGTAAAAGTGTATGAAAAAAAAATCGAAAAAAATAGAAAGAAGAGAAAAAGAAAAAAAATAGATTGTCGAAAAAAAATGTAAAAAAAACATACAGGCTACCATCCTACATCTACCTTTAAATTTATGTTTGTTTGTTTCAGTTATCTAGAGTTTAGAGTGTCGAGTCTTGGCTTAGCAACGCCATTCTTCGCATGCTTGTAATATAAAGATTTTTGACTTGCCACCACTAAATAGCCTATCCCACCAAACCCTTTGTTTCCCTACCATAAGCCTATCATTACAACCCTTTAAAAGACCTCTTGGATAGTCTTTCCTAGGTGCTTACGCCAAAGCGATGGTGGTTTGATATAGTCTCAAGCCTATGGTAATCTATGTACTAGGACCGGTTAATGAGTGTTTATCTTCCATTTCCAACTTGTTATATTTCATATACACCCGAGAGATGTGAGTATCTAAACACCCCATATGAGGTGCTAGTATGTAATTTCCGTACTTGTTATGACTTTTGCGGGGCTTATATGTGTTGTGGATCGTTCTAAACTAATGCTTCATGACCTCTAACTTATAATCGATTGGCTAAAAGCACATTTGCTTGAGGACAAGCAAATACCAAGTGTAGGGATATTTGATAAGGTTTTAAAATGTACCTTTTTGAGGGGTCGTTTAAGCCCTTATTTGATCACTTTTGTATCCGTTATTACTTAATATCGTTCCTTTTCACTTTTTAGGTATCTTGAAGGGAAATTGTTGTAATGACACTTATTCAGACGAAAAGGCGCGAATATACGAAGAAAATGGCCAAAGTCAAGAATCGAGACACTCAGTCGCTGAACTCAAGGGGACGGCGTTCTTCTAAAAGGGGACGGTCCAGGTTCAACTAGAGACGCCGTCGGACAAATTTTGTGACGACTCAGTAGCCAAATTGGTCATTTACAAGTGACGGCTTCAGTTTTAAAGAGACGTCAGCAGCTCAGACGACCTAGATTTGATCCGGACGTCGAGACTGAAGAGGACAAATAAGTCACAAGTAAGGTGACGCCGCAAGACTAACGCTGGCCAAAACGATACCCTTATAACGGCGACCACGGCCACAAATTAAAGGGTGACGCCGTCGCATATGTAATCTTATATATAGAATCCGAATTTTTAGTTTTCGTATAGTCTTTTGGAGTAAAACCTAAATGAACCAAGGCTGTTTTTTACAGTATTTTAGGGTTCCATACCCTATCTTACATCAAGATAAGTGTTTTACTTCATTAATGCAATTATGTCTTCCTTTGATTGTGTGTATGCTTGCATGTTCCCCTTGTCCGGCTAATTTACTTGTGTGTTTGCTTAGGTAATATGAAACTTAGTTATTGAATATTGATTGGTTGTCTCTTATCTTAATTGTTATTGACCTAGTATTGCGATAGGTCATTCGTTGTGCTAATAATGCTTGATTAATCTTTGTTGGACCTTAGTTTATAATCACCTAGAGATTGTAGGCTATAAACCCAATATAGAGTTAAAGTTTATAGACCTGAGTCATTTATCTTGTAACACAAGAGTTAGATGGCATCATACCACCTAGAAACCAGGAGACTAAGCACATTTTAACTCATACACCAATAGAGATAACTAGATAAAAGCTAGAATACCTTTCATCAACCTCAACCTTTAGCATAGTAATCCCTTAGCTTAGATAAGTAATTCCTATTCCCTTAGAGAATCCATATCAATTCCCCTGTGGCTTTACCCTAATACTAACACTACAACGACAGGTTCACCGCCTAGGGTGTTAATTCCTCCTGCTCCTAATTTAAAAGAAGTTCCTTTGACCTCCTAACTAACGCCAAGTAGCATTATCACACCCCCTATGACTAACACGGAATACAACGCACCAATTGGAATAAGGATGTGACAATTCAACCGACCAATAATAGATAACTAGGGAGTAAGAAAATTTAAGTAAACATGTTTTTAGTTATCATAGTAACACAATCAATCAATTCATAGCTTTTCTCTTTTTATTAGTTAATTAGTTTTAATTTTAATTGTTAAGTACTTTAATTGGTAGAACTACCAAACTCCCACTCCTAAACCCAAAGATTTTTACTTGTTTTCTTAAAAAATATAAAAAGCTAAAAAAGAATCACCCTTAACCTTACCTTCTGTACATGTATCTCTACTAGCATCTCTAATCTCCTAGAGAACGATCAACCCCATGGGCTTACCCATACTACACTGCAATGATTAGGTACACTGCCCAGTGGGTTGTAAAACTTGCTCATAGAAAATGAAGTCTTTCGACCCCGAACCTGCTATCAAGTTTTTGGTGCCGCTACCGGGGAATAGAATAGCTAGTTCGTTTTCTATTTCAATTAGGTTCACTCACTTGATTCCTATCAAGTGAGCTTTTGTTTTTCTTTTTATTAGCTTTCTTGTAGTCTATCCCTCTTCTTTGTATTTTTGTTTGTAAAACCCTTTTCATTTGTCACTATGTCAAGTGAAGTTGCATTTGAATCACTAACAAATGATGAAAATTTGTATTTCATATATAGAATTGCTTCTTATTATTCTAATGAATTTGTGAGTGATCTTAGAGATATCCAAGAGGAGATGGGTGTAGTTAGATTCGTGTTTGTGCGTGTTTCTATTCAATAATCATTGTTAGGATTAACTCCTTTTAGTGAGATCCTTTGGAAAATTTTTGGGAAAAGCTTCCTAAGCGTAACCCATAAGTTGAAAGAAATCATAGGCTTGTCTACATCACAACTTGAGGAAACAGATAAGGAGGATTTATCCGATCTTAGGCACCATGAAAAAAGACCTAGTTTTTAAGAACATGGAACCTAAATCCGAACAAGATTATGAGATGGTTAGAGTTGAACTACCTAGTTTCATATGTGGGATATATTTTACCAAAACATATGACACGCATGAGGAATCCTTTAGGCAAATAGAACATAGTGATCAAGTTTTTGAGAACGATTCTTATGAATCAGACCAAGAATTTGAAATGGCTAAAGAAGATTTTGAGATACTTAGGAGTGTATTTGGGTTAGATCATACTAAAACACATGATGAATACATCGGTGATCTAGAAATAATGGAGAATGAGGTGAAAACACCATCCCAAAAGCCCTACCGTCATGTGAGGAATACACATCGCTAATAACTTACCCGAAAGACGTAGAAGAGACTATAGGAACCTCAATGGATGTAGAACCTATGGACGAAACACAACTAGAGGGAATAGGTTTGAATACTTGTAATAATGACCTTTTATTTTAGTTCTATAGAAGTTCCTAGTTTTAATGAACCGGAGCCTCAACCAAAACCATTACCCAACTTTCCATCCATAGATGTGAATTTAGGAATTGAATTAGGCCCCAACCCACCCATCAAAACAGATAGTCCGGGTAGTTTCAGGATAAAGGTAGTAGACTCTAAGCCATGTAGAGTGAAAGCTAATATAGGAGTAACCCATGACCTTACACACTTACATCACCCATTCATGGTTGATAACAAGAAACATTATGGGTTTAAACCGGGTTTATTAGGTCAAGATGGATCCTTAACTAAGAATCTGTTAAAGTTGATAGAAGATGATCCCTTTCTAGGAGAAATACTTGATTCACCCGCTACACCAATAGAATTAGGTAAGGTTACAATGAAATAAGTACACTCCTTTGAGCATAAGTATCACCCATCACCCTCTCCTCACATGGAAAATTTCCACCCTAAAAGTGTGTATCGCTAATATCACCCGCACTTAAACTTAAGTGTAGGGAAAACTTCCCCTTTATCTGTTAAATAAGGGTAGAGTTAAGCTTGTGACTCAAACAAAAACAAGCACTTCTTGGGAGGTAACCCATGTTTACTTGTTTGCTTGCTTATTTTTCATTCTTATTTGTATGTTTTATATATCTTTTTCATTATTGGTTAATTCTCATGTTTATATTATTTTGTGAAAATGCTTTATTTTGTTTTTAACTTCTTCCTAATTGCATATAAAGGTATTTTACAAAAAGATAAGTGTAGGGAAGATCACATGTGTTTTTAGAACTAATATGAACATGAGATTAACAATAATGGAAATTTTATATATTTGTGTTTTTGTTAGAGTCAAATGCTTGTATCGAGTCACAATAGATGTTTTGCAGGAATTTTTCAGGTCTTTAAAGAAGTAATTTTTCTAGAATTTTTCGGAAAAACGCATCTGACTCATTCTGTCAGGACAACCTGACGGCGTCGAGATTAACAACCGACGGCGTAAGGCAATGTATAAACAGTTTCCAGATTTTTCGTTTTCTGTCTAATTTGTAATTTTTAGAAATTCCCAGGATTATTAATTTTCCAGAAAATCTGCAAACATCCATTTTACAAGCTTTATATCTTATGTTGGGAATTATATATGTAACAGACTTAATACTGCTAGTATTAATAGTTTATCCTGGTAGGCTTATATACGTAGTAAAGTCTGCCAATACTAAAGTTAAGTCTGGCAAACCTAATTAGTACTGTTTAGTATTAATAGTTAAGCCTGTTTGTGAAAACAGAATAGTATTGTTAGAGATATAGTAGGAAAGGATATGTACATGTTAGAGATATCTTAGGAAAAGATATGTATATCCTTTCACACGTTTTGTAAAATTGCTAGGGTTTCCTTAGTGTATAAAAGGAACCTTAAGGCATTATGTTATGTACCTAGAACGAAGATTATTAGAATGATTGATAATAGAAGTATAGAAAAGTTTAATAGTAAAATAGCAATTGTGTTCTTCTTGCTTGTGTTAAGATTCCGCATTAGCACTTAATCATTTGTTGTTAAGAGTTTCTCATATAGTTGATTTGGATTTATTCAAGTTAACTATTGTCTTATAAAGGCTGCTTAGATCCATAACTTTGGACCTACAAGTGGTATCAGAGCCTATAGAGGGACTTTGAATTTGAAGAAACACAAAATCCCAAACACTTAATTTACTCACAAATCCTGAAACATGTCTGTACCTGCTGATAATTTCTCTCAGCATCTTAGTGATGAAGAAGTCTCAAATCATGATGATGAAGTGTCAGAATCAGGATCTAAGAAAAAACAACAAATAATTCCTGCTACAACCACCATCTCCAACATTAAACTCCCACTTCTGAAGAAAGAGGAGTATGATATATGGTCCATGGAGATGGAACATTATCTAGAGTACATTGATAATGAAGTCTGGAAGGAGATTCAGAATGAAAATTCTAGGAAGATAATTTCCACAAGGAAAGATGGTGTGGCTAGAGTTCTTCCACCAGTCTTTATTTGTGGTAGTTCTAGTCATTTAATTAGAGACTGTGATTTTCATGAGAAAAGAATGGCTAGAGAGGCAGAACTTAGGAAGCAAAAGACTGTTAATACTGGTAATAGAACAGTTAGACAAGTATGGAATAATATAAACAGAGTTAATCATGCAAATAAGTTTGTCCCTAGACCAGTTCTGATTAATACTGGTAGTTGAAATATTAAATCTGTTAGACCAAACGTGGGTACTGGTGTGCAAGTTAAAACTGTTAGGCAAAATATTAGTTCTGGTCTGCCTAAAGTTAATACTGGTAGTGTAAATGTTAATTCTGTTAGATATAAACGACCAGTATCCATCAGTACCTCATCTCAGGTGAATATATTCAATCACAGAAGAGATTTTGCTATATCACATTCACCTGTGAGAAGACCCATTATTAATAATGCAGCAAAAATGTTTAAATCTTATGTTGTAAAGGGAAATGGGGGATCTGCTGTTAAGGCCTCAGCAGGTTATAACTGGAGTCATAGATCAAACTCCAAGTATAATAGTGGACCCTTTTCTGTTAATATTGTGAATTCTACAGGTCCACAAGGCAGACCCAAGCCTTTACAGGCCTGGGTCCCAAAGAGAAACTAATCTCTTTTGTATGTGCAGGAACATCCTTTCATGAACATGGGAGACAAAGGCATATTTGACAGTGGGTGTTCTGGGCACATGACTAGTAACAAGGACCACTTGGACGACTTTGAAGAATTCAAAGGAGGTTCTGTTACTTTTCGAGGTAGCAAGGGCTACATTACATGGAAAAGTGGAATCAAGGTTGGTAATTTAGAGTTTGATAGTGTATCTTTTGTAAAAGAACTAGGCCATTTTAACCTCTCCTCAATATCACAAATATGTGATAAGCAACATAAGGTTCTTTTTACTAAGACTGAATGTTTTGTGTTGACTTTTGACTTTAAGATGCTTGATGAAAATTAGATACTCCTAAGGGTCCCTAGGCAACACAATATGTACAGTTTTGATATGAAGACACCTGAACCTGCTAAAGGTTTTGCTTATTTGATTGCAATAGCCACTATTGATGAATCTAAATTGTGGCATAGAAGGTTGAGTCATATAAATTTAAAAATCTAAACAAACTTGTGAAGAGAAACCTTGTTAAAAGTGTACCTTCCAAGGTTTTCAAAAATGATCATTCATGTGTTGCATGTCATAAAGGGAAGCAGCACAGGGCATCTTGCAAGGCCAAATTAGAAAGAACCATTTCTGAGCCTTTACACACCTTGCATATGGACCTTTTCGGGCCAACTTCTATGAAAAGCATTAGACATGCATCTTATTGCCTTGTTATTACTGATGATTGTACCAGGTTTTGTTGGGTTTTCTTCTTATCTTCCAAGGATGAAACTCTGAGGCATCCTTCAGACCTTTATTAGGCAGATAGAAAACCAGCTTAACCATTGGGTTAAAATTATTAGATCAGATACTGGCACTAAATTTAAGAATAGAAATTATTAGACGATTAGATTATTTCCCAAACCCAGTTGTGGGTTTGAGTATATTAGGTTTAGTGTTAGTTAGCTTATTCTCTAAGATATGATTTATTATAAATAGAGATGATATTCCATTATAAAAATCACTCAAAAACACAATCAACAAAATCTATATTTAGTATTTAACATTGTATCACAGCTCTAGGTAAGATCCACCAATAAAGTTGTTAACCTCCGGTCATCGGCTACTTGTCGGTGATCCGGAGGGATCATGTTTTTTTCCCGCTTTATTGTTTTTTTATTTAGGATTTTATATTCTTATTTTATTTATAAATCCTAAACTCTAGCCGTCAAAAAATAAAATGTTGAGTTGCCATCGATCCACTATATTGTTTTCTTCATCATCTATTTGTTTTTATTGTCGAAGATCTTTGTTCTTGACAACAAAATTTGATCATCAAATTGCCGCTCCCTTCTAAAGGCAAAGCAAGCCATGACGTAAAAGCAATCGTCACGCAAAGAAGGATGCCGCAAGCAATACATAACTATGCCGCCAAATACACTTATGCTTCCGCTCGAACAAACAAAAAAAGAAGATGAAGAAAATAAGAAGCGGCTTTCAACATTCATTCCAGTTTGTCCGTCCACAATGCTGCCATTCAAACTGCGAGAGAGTATTAGACGATTAGATTATGGCCCAAACCTGGGTTTGAGTATTTTAGGTTTAGGGTTAGTTGGCTTATTCTCCAAGATATGATTTATTATAAATAGAGATGATATTCCATTATGTAAATCATACAAAAACAGAATCAATAAAATCTCTATTTAGTATTTAATAGAAATATGCTTGAATTCTGTGGGGACAAGGGAATTAAGCAGGAATATAGTAATGCTAGGACTCCACAGCAAAATGGAGTTGCAAAAAGGATGAACAGGACCCTAATTGAGGCAGCTAGCACTATGTTAGCTGACTCACTCTTACCAACCACCTTTTGGGCTAAAGCAGTTAGTTGTGCTTCTTATATATTCAATAGGGTAAGGGTGACCAAACCTCAGTGCAAAACTCCTTATGAGCTTTTATTTGACCATAAACCTATTATTAGCTACATAAGACCTTTTGGGTGCCATGTTACCATCTTAGATACCCTCAGTGTGCTTGGGAAGTTTGATGGCAAATCTGATGTGGGTTTCTTAGTAGGATATTCACTAAATAGTAAGGCCTATAGGGTATACAATTTAGTGACAAATAGGATAGAAGTAAATCTCCATGTTAACTTTCTTAAGGAAAAACCTAATGCGAAAGGATTAGGTTATAGATGGATGTTTGATTTAGATTATCTAACTGATTCTATGAACTATATTCTTGTATCTTTGGAAAATTAAGCTAACCCACATGCAGGTTCATCAGAAGAAACTAACACTGAAGGTACAAGTGCACATGCTCCTAAGGAAGAAGATGAGGGAGCAGAGCTTGTTGTTCTACCTACAGCAGTACAACACTCTGCATTTAAAGCTAGACAAAGAAATCTTATGTTACTCCAAAGAAGAAAGAGATTGTAGCAGATGTCAGATGAAAGAGAAAGAGGCTTCTCCTACTGGTGATTCAGATGCTGTTATGGCCTTTGAAAGGGAATTGGATGCACTTGCTCAAAATCATTTAGGGCCAGTACCTGCATTCAGGCTACCAGTACTAACTCCATTAATACTGGTAGTGCAGCTGTTATTTATGGAAAGCTTGATTCACCAGTACCTGAAACTAAGGCTACCAGTACTTACACAGTTAATACTGGTAGTGAAAATGTTAATTTTGGCAATCCTGATGAGGATTTTGATGAATCAGTAATGCCAGAACTAAACATTTTTGATAAGCATACTAAAGGGATCTTTGATGAAGCTTCTTATGATGAAGAAAGGGTGAATATTGAATTCAACAATCTACCTACATTGATAGATGTCAGTCCAGTTTCTACACTTAGGATTTACAACATTCATCCAAAGGAACAAATACTTGGTGATCCTAAGTCAGCTGTTCACACTTAGGATTCACTACCAGCACTTAACCCTAATACGCCACACTTATCAGTACTTCAGAATTCACTTCATATGGCTCAATTAAAGTTTGTTGATAAGCACAATCAAGTGGGGTTTCTAAAGAAGCCTGCCGAAAGAACAAGTTCGAACAGATAGTGGACTTTTTGAAGGGTACTCACATAAGCTATGCCCTAACACACAATCCCACTATCCATGATTCCCTAGTCAAACAGTTTTGGCAGACTGCCACTGCCATCACTCTTGCTGATGGGAATCTAGAATTACAGGCAACGATTGATACTTTAGAATATTCAATCACTGAGGAATCAGTCAGAAGTAAACTTCAATTGGCTGATGCCTCAGGGATTTCTATGTTGTCTAATGAGGAGCTTTTTCAGGGAATGAGTAATATGGGGTATCCAACTGATGGTACTTTAACTTTTCAGAAAAGTCACTTTACACCCCAATGGTGATTTCTTGTGCATCATATCCTTCACTGTATGAGTTCTAAAAGTGGTGGATGGGATCAGTTTGGTAGCAATATTGCTAATGCATTGATCTGTCTTTCCACTGGCAGAATTTTTAACTTTTCAAAAATGATTTTTGATGCCATGGTTACCAATGTGAAAAGTAGAACAAAGTTTTTAATGTACCCTCGCTTTCTACAAATAATTTTGGATGTTCAAACAGAAAGCAAACACCCTTATTTGGTTGTTCAATTGTCCAAAAAGATTTTTGGGAACATGAGAAGGGGTTTTCAAGGGGCACCAAGGCCATTGTTTCCTTCTATGTTGCCTGTTATTGCTACTGACCCTGCAGGTATATCAGCTCCATTAGAAGCTCAGTCCCAGCCTATACCAGATCCAGAGGAGCCTTCATATGAGCACATATCACAAACACCACAACCACCTTCACCTTCAACTCAAGAGGAGCCACTTGTGATTCCTCAAACTCAACCTCCAACTCCTACTCAACAACCAGAACCAAGTTCTCAGTCTACAGATGATCTTCTTCAACTAGTTCCTCAACTTCTTACTAGGATAGATGGGTTAGAGAAGGATCTCAAACAAACCAAACAAACTTTGGGAACAGCTGTTTTGAAGTTAGTCAAAAGTGTTAAGAAGCTGGAGGGGATTATCAAATAGAAGGGAATAGATTTTACTGACTCAGAGGGTAAGGAAGCAGAAAATTCTTCCAAACAGGGAAGGAATTTGAAGGAAGGAGAATCAATTTTTTAGACACCTAAAAAGGAGAAATCTTCTGAGGATACACACATTAGTCCTCAGGGATATGAAGCAGCTGAAACTCTGGTCAAAAATCTAAGTCAAAAGAAACAGAGTGAGAAGAAATTTGATGCAGAGGCTGTTAGTTCTGGTGTTGAAGTTAAGTCTGTCCTTGCTGAAGATAATCCTGGTGGTGAAGATTTTAATACTGGTTTCACAGATGTTAGTGTTGGTGCTGATATTAATACTGGTAGTGATAAGGCAGATACTGGTGATGACAGAGTTAGTTCTGGTAGTGTTAAAGTTAGTACTGGTGATGAGTCTGCTTAGATAAAAGGTAAAGGAATACTGGAAGAGACTCCTGAGCCAGTTAAGACTAAAAGGCAGATCAGAGAGGAAGAGGCAAGCTTAGCTGAAATTGCAAGACTTTAGGAAGAAGATGCAGCTGAGGAAGCAAGACTTGCAGAACAAAAGCTCAAAGTTGAACTGATTGCAAAGAACTTGCAGGAGAAACCTGAGTTAACTGAAGCACAAAAGAAGAGAAAAGCTCAAGTACTGGAAGCTGCAAATTTCTACACAGATGAAGATTGGGATACATTAAGGGCTAAGCTGGAAGTTAACAAAGATATCCTAGCTGATATAGGTAGTGAGGACTATGCTAGAAAGATAGTTGAGATGGTTAATGAAAAGAAAAGGCTTCTAAGAGAACAAAAGGAAAAAGAGAGAAGAAACAGCCCTATGAGTAAGGGAGAACAGAGAGAATATATGATGAACTATATCAAGAGTCAAGGGGATCCAAATTGGAAGATGTTTCAACTTAAAAGATTAAAACCTGATGAACTAAAGGAAGAATTTGAAAAGGTAGTAAGGCAATTTCAAAGCTTTATTCCAAAGGATTTAGAATTAGAAGCTTCAAAGCTCAAAAATCAGGGTATAACACTTCAACCCGAAGAAGCCAAAAAGTAGAAGATTACAGAGGAAGAAGTTGTTTCCAAGCCTGAAGTTGTAAAGAAAAAGGAAGAATCGGTTCAAAAGCCAGTTGTGAAGTGGACTAAAAGAAAATAAGTGGCTAAGAAGGGAAAGAAAAAGGATACGTCTGGTACTAAAGAAGAGGTAGAAGCTTATATGGAAGATAAGGTTGATGAACCATCTTAAGAAGAGTTCACTATAGGTACCGTTCTTGAAGGTTCAACACCTACTGCCAAGATAGTCAAGTGGCGGATCATCAAAATAGGGACTAAAGGAGTTTACCAGATAATGAGGGAAGATCACACTGATACTATTTATGTTAACTTTCCAGCTTTACTAAGTGATCTTACCAGGGATGATCTGAAGGAGATGTACCGACTGAAGATGGTAAAATATGGTGATAGCAGACCTCTGAGAATAGTATGAGAGTTTTATAGGGTGATTTGAAGAGCATGTTTGAGCCACCAGTTGCAGGAGATGAGATTTGGAATTTGTCTTGTAAATAACAAGTAGTCAGATGGAGATATTTTCACAGTTGTGTTGTACATTGTCTAACCTTGGAAACTGCAGATATCTACATGTTGACAGAGGTTGAGTATCCACTTCCAAATAGATTGTGTAAGGTTATGTTGGAAAAGAAACTTCTGGGAGAAAGGAAGGATGATGCATGCTATCAAATCTTAAGATTAATTGGAAGAAAAACTCAACAACAAGATGTTTGAAAGAATCTTAAGATTAATGGAGTTTGAGGAGTACTGTACTTGGTGAAGGTGCTTTGCACTAACACAACAAATGGTTATCAGTCCACCATGTCTAACCAACATAAGGACTGGCTAATCCATGAGTAAACGGCTCTGGTAAAGATATCTCTAATCCGTTTATGGTTGACAATTTGCCAAAAATTGTATGGTAATCAACTCACCATATTTGTGATAATGAAGAGTTGGCTAGTACGCATGATTATGGCTTGTGGTAAAGGCTGTGGAAAATCCATATTATATGGTTGACAGTTTAACAAAAACTGGAAGGTTGTCAACTAACCAAAGCTTGAGGTTGAATAAGTTGAACTGGTTATTAATTCACCAGGGTGATGATACACCAAAGAATCAGCTAGTCCAAAAGCAAACGGCTGTTGGTAAAGACAATTCAAATGTGTTGATAGCTGATGATTTGCTAAAAATCATATGGTATTTCAACTCACCATGTTTCACGTACAAAGAGTTGAAATGGTTATCAATGTACCATGGTTATTCACCAAACATTGGCTACTCTAGAGTAATGGCTAACTAGTAAAGAGACATCAAATCCCTTAAGTTTTCAATGATTCACCTCTTACAGGAGTTAACACACCTGAAAGTGATGAGAATAGTATGAAACTTTATGAACTGATGTACAGATTGTCAATGTTGCTGAAAAGAACTGAAGTACAACCATGGAGTGCTGATACTTGTCATATAGATGCTGCACAAATCAAAATTGAAGATTTACAGAGCAGCAGTACCAAATAATTTCAAGAAGAAAGATTACAACATCCTCAGAAAGCTCAAAATGAAGAAACTTGAATTTCACAAGTGAAGATCAAGTTAGGGGAGGATTGTTAGGAATTATATATGTAACAGACTTAATACTGCTAGTATTAATAGTTAAGTCTGGTAGGCTTATTTACGTAGTTAAGTCTGCCAGTACTAAAGTTAAGTCATGGCAGACCTAGTTAGTACTGTTTAGTATTAATAGTTAAGTCTGTTTGTGAAAACAGAATAGTATTGTTAGATATATAGTAGGAAAGGATATGTACGTGTTAGAGATATCTTAGGAAAAGATATGTATATCCTTTCACACATTTTGAAAAATTGCTAGGGTTTCCTTAGTGTATAAAAGAAACCCTAAGGCATTGATTATTAGAACGATTGATAATAGAAGTATAGAAAAATTTAATAGTAAAATAGCAATTGTGTTCTTCTTGCTTGTGTTAAGATTCCGCATTAGAACTTAAGCATTTATTGTTAAGAGTTTCTCATATAGTTGATTTGCATTTATTCAAGTTAACTATTGTCTTATAAAGGCTGCTTAGATCCATAACTTTAGACCTACATCTTACTTGCTTTCTAGGGTAGTTTTGTTTTTATATAATTTTTACTGCCGATTTTACGCGAGGTTTCGTTTTCTTTTTCTTAATAAGTGTGCAGGTTATATTAGACAAGAGGATGAAGTACATGATGGAAGCAACACTTATTACTTGCTCATTCTTCTTGGAGGAGGATTTAACCGTAATTCTACACATATCCTACCGAGCTAATCAGGGGAGTATTAGTTTCTCTCTTTTATTTTACCTTTCTCTATCATAACTTTGATACTTTTGAGAAACATTTGGGACAATGTTCAGTTTAAGTGTATAGAGGAACAATAAAACGGGAACTTAGAAACTATTCACTCACATGATTTTTGCCTTTTTTTGGTAAATTGTGTAATAAACTAAGAGAAATATTTGTTAGGGTAATTTTAGCACCAAATTTAAATAATTTATGGCATTTACGAGTAAAACTTTAATCTTAATAAAGCGTCTCATGAATAGGAGTTATATGACTAGCACAAAAACCGTATACCACTCAAATTCCACCCTGAAAATGTGAGGTTCGCCCCTAGATATTTAGGAATAAAAGCATTCATCTTCAATGCTTAGTGAGTGTACCGGTAGTAAAATAGATTCTAGAACTTGTTTTGTGATGCATTCTGAGGTTGCTAGTGAGACTACATTCGTGTAGTTAGGATTAATTAAATGATAAGAGGCATTAGGATAACTCTTGTTTTAAACCTGTAATTTAGTTACTTCAATCACATCAGTTGAGTAATTTTCCCCACACCCTTGCGATGTACTCATCTTTTGTACACGATACCTGTAGTTAACCCCTCAGAGTCTATCGTTTCACGGTTCTCGTGATGTTCCGGTTTCCAGAATATCAATGAAGAGCATTGTTTACAATCCACCCTCAAATGTTACACCCAAATCGCCTTAGCCCACCTTGTATGCACTAATCTTTAGTGCATTATTGTAATCATTTTTTAAACCTTTAGTTCAATTATCTAGTTGCTTGCATAGTTGCTAAGTCGAGTCATATCTTTTGTACATAGTTTTGGGATGATTGGGACTCATGGGTTAAACTAGTATTTTATGGAGTAACGGGAAGGAACGATAATTCAATTTATCTTTGTTCACGTAATTAAGTACTCCAAGTGTTTTGATCTTTTCAAATCGGGTCAATTATTGTTAGTGAAATAAAAACTCAAGTGTAGGAATGCTCTTATAAATCTCTTTATTTTGATGTTATCTTAGAGGATAGTAGAGTAAAAAGGTATGAAAAAATAAAAAAAATAAAAAAATAATAATAAAATTAGAAAAAAACATACGGGCTACCATCCTACATCTATCTTTATGTTTTATGTTTTTAAGTTTACGTCTTTAAATTTTGTTTCAAGCTGTTATCTAGTGTTAGTGAGTCGAGTCTTAGCTTAGCAACGTCGCGTCTTACATGCTTGTAACTTAAGATTTTTTACTTGCCACCACTAAATATCCCCATATCCAACAAAACCCTTTATTTCCTTACCAGAAGCCTAACATTATAACCTTTTGTAAAGACCTCTTAGATAGTTATTCCTAGGTGCTTACGCAAAAGCGGTGGAGGTTTGATCTATTCTCAAGCCTATGGTAATCTATGTAATATGACAGGTAGTGAGTGTTTATCTTCCATTTTCTTACATATTATATTTCATATAAACCCAAGAGATTAGAGAATCCAAACACCAATTGTGAGGTGCTAGTGTATGATTTCGGTGTTTCTTATGATTATTGTGGCGCTTGTACTTGTTGTAGAATATTTTAAACCAATGCTAAATGACCCCTAACTTATAAATTGATTGGCCAAAAGCATATTTGCTTGAAGATAAGCAAATTCCAAGTGTAGGAATATTTGATAAAGATTTAAAACATAAGTTTTTACGGGGTCATTTAAGCCCTAAATCGATACATTTTATATCTGTTACTACTTAAAATCGCTCATTTTCACATTTTAGGTCTTTTGGAAGCAAATTGCTGGAATCAAATACTTTTGGACAAAAAGGAGCGAAAACATGAAGAAAACGACAAATTCAAGATTTCAAGGATGATTTCTACACCTGACAGCATCCCAACCCATAGGACAACGTCGTCGCTCACAAGGATTTCTAAAAATTCTCAAGAGACGGCTCAGGTCATATTTTGGTTTTACAACACGACGGCGTCACGCCTTATTCTAGAAGGGCGTCGCCCTTTATTTTACACAAGACGACCAAGACTCATTCCAAGACGAGGTCCTTATTAAAGCCAGACGGTGTCACACTTCCTCAGCTGACGTTGTCCCAACGATGACTTGTCCATAACGAAACCCTAATGATGGCGACCAGACGACGTCACCATCAAAAGGCGACGCCGTCACAAGTTTAATTCTATATATAGACTTCGAATTTTCTGTATTTATGTGTAATATTTTAGAGAGTAAACCCTAGTTCGTTCATAGTCCGACTTGGGTAGTATTTTAGGGTTCTAAACCCTTCTTTACACTCAAAAATAAATTTGTTTATCCAATCTATCACCATGTTTATCCTATATTCATTTGTTTGTTTGTGTTCATGCTTATCTATCATGCGTAGCTAATTTATTCTTGTGTTTGATTAGATATATGAAACCTAGTTGTTGATTATTGTTAGGTTGTCTCTTGTTTTAATTGGTAGACGCTAGAGTAAGGAAAATTGGCTTCTTCTTTAATTGTTGCGAGCTTGAACGTCCTAAATAGTAAAAAGCATGAGAGTGCACTTGAGCCATCGTTGTGTTTATTGCGTGAGTTGTAGCTTTAGGATAATAGAGTATTCGGGGGAGATACTATGGTACTTGGCGATCCCGGATAGTCTAGAGGAGAGTTACAATTCATAGAACTGGGGAATTAGGCACCCCCTTATAACTAACAAGGAATACAACGCACCAATTAGAATCAGGATGTAACGATTTAACCGACCAATAAAAGATAACTAAGGAGTAAGAAAATCTAAGTAAACACTCTTTTAATTATCATAAGAACACAATCAATCAATCCACAGATTTTCTCTTTTTCATTAGTTAATTAGTTTTAATTTTAATTATTATGTAGTTTAATTGGTAGAATTACCAAACCCCCACTCCTAAACCTCAAGATTTTTACTTGTTTTCCTAAAAAATATAAAAAGCTAAAAAAGAATCACCCTCAACCTTACATTCTCGTCATACTCTCTACTAGCATCTTTATTCCCCTAGAGAACGATTAACCCCCTGAGCTTACCCATACTACACTGCAAACGATTAGGTACACTTCCTAGTGGGTTGTAAAGCTTGCTCATAGAAAAGGAAGTCTTTCGACCCCGAACCTGCTATCAGTGCTCCTCTCACACCGCTGGTCAAGCCTGGGGGTGGTATCCGTCCTATTTATGTGGGAACCGTTTGGAGGCGTTTAGTTTCCAAGGTTAGTGCTACTATGATTCGCCATTCTTTGGATGGTTATTTAAATGATCTACAGTTCGGTGTTGGGGTATCTGGAGGAAGATAGGCTATTCTTCATGCTGTGAATCGGTTGATTGAAGACCGTGGGGATGACGTGGGTCTTATGATGTTGTTGGTGGATTTCAAAAACACCTTCAATTTGGTGAATTGTGAGGTTATGCTACATGAGGTTCGACTTCGTTGCCCTGCTATTTCATGATGGGTGGAATTTTGTTACTCTAGCCCAGCTAGATTATATTATGGGGAACACACTTTATGGTCCCACCAAGGTGTGCAACAAGGTGATCCTCTTGGACCTTTGCCTTTTGCTTTAGTTTTACATCCTTTGGTATGTAAGATTAGAGACTCTTTTAGCATTTCCCTTCAAGCTTGGTATCTAGATGATGGTACTATTATTGAAGATACTTTGGTTGTGAAAAAGGTTTTAGAGCTTATCATGATGGATGGACCTCGTTGCGGTTTGCACCTCAATGTTGATAAAACTGAGGTTTTCTGGCCAAAGGAAGACCCAGAAGCAGGCTTGTAGTTGTTTTTCCACCTAATATTTCTCGACCTTTCCACGGTATTAAATTACTGGGTGGGCCTGCTAGTGTGGACTTTGAGTTTAGTAGTGAGCTTGTTATGAAGAGGGTTGCTAAAACCATTGAGCTTATGGGTGCTATTGCTAAGCTTAATGATCCTCAGTGTGAGTTGTTGCTCCTTCCTACATGTGCTGGTATTTCCAAGTTATATTTTTCTATGCGCACATGTTCTCCTCGGGTCTTTGAGTGTGCTCAGGTTTCATTTGATGCGGCACTTTGTTCTTCTTTGGAGCCTATTGTCACTGCTTCTGGACCTGGTTTTGGTGATTGGCAGTGGAGGCTTGCCACCTTACCCTTTGCTTTTCGGTGGCTTGGTGTACATTCTGCAGGTGATGTCTTGAACTATGCTTTCCTTGCTTCTAGACTTCAATCTGCTAGCTTACAGACTGTTACCCAAACGGTTGAATCTACATTTCACTTATCTACTCGATAGATGGCGCTATGAAGTTCGCAAAAGGAGGACTACACTTCAGATTGGCTTAGGGTGGTTCCGATATCTGGGTTGGGACAGACTATGAACACTAGGACTTACCGATGTGTGTTTTGTTATCGGCTATGTGTTCCCCTATTTTCTATTCAGATGTTGTGCTCAGCTTGTTCCAGGGTCTTTACTGGGGATATTTATGGGGACCATGTTGTATCATACGCTGGTACTATTGGTATTAAACATCGGCATAACGTGGTGCGTGATGTTCTTGTTGACATATGTTCTCGGTCAAGGGTTTCGGCTCGTAAGGAGGTTGATATTGGGCTTAGTGGGGAAATGGACATACCCTTACGTCCAGCTGATATTTTTCTTTACTCGAGGGATGGTGGGCTTGATGTATGTGTTGATCTGACAGGGTCATCGCCCTTGACGCAGACTGATATGGTTGATTTTGTGCCCGGTCGTGCGGTGATTGAAGCCGCACAACGTAAACGCGTCAAGTACGAGGCAAAATGCGCGGATATTGGATATGGGTTTCTCCCATTTTCATTCTCTTCTTTTGGGGAACTTGAAAAGAATGTTGTGACCTTACTAAAGCGTATCCGAAGATTCTCGGTGACTCAAAACATTGGAGCACGTTCTGCTGCTCATATTTTTAGTAGGATTAGCTTCGTTATAGCTAGAGGAGTGGAGCCAGTTAATATCTCGGCTCCCTACTAATTTTCTTGTAAATTTCTAATAAAGTGATTCATAATAATAATAATAATAATAATAATAATAATAATAATAATAATAATGTGTGGCGTTGAGGTAGCTATTAATTAGCTAGCAACAAATGTCTGAGCTCAAGATTTGTAATTAACATTAAATGCTGTAAGAAACACATGTTTTTAAGTATGGTTTCAAAATATGGTGACAAGGGATGAGTGGTCCATGGAAGATCCAGATCCGAACTTTCTTTCGACCCAAACCATATCTTGCTTTGCATATTACATTTCCCACTAATAAATAACATACCTGAAAAAGAATTCAATGTGAAGAAAAGTCGAAATAGGAAGAGTGATAAGTATTTTTAAGCACAAATTTCAAATAACAGTAAAAATTTTAAATAAAATGCATTTATTTTTAGAGGTGAGTTATTTTACATACCAAACTTTTTTCACATACCAAGGGACTCATCTCCACCATCCATTTAAAAAGAAATCAATGGCTAAGATTAAAAGCATTTTATTATTTCACCTATTTTTTATAATTTAAATATCTCTAAAACCGTTAATCGTTAAGTGAAAATATTTACACCATCGCGACGAGCATTTAATTATCTTTCTATAGACGGGCACTTTGATATACTTTCGAAAAAAGAAAAAAAACTCGTTTTTTTCACGTTTTTTCGTTATTTTTTTCGTTTTTTTACGTTACTGAAATTTACATAAAAAAATCATATATGATAAAACACTAAATTGAATATCACATGTGATATTATATGTAATATCATATATGATATTACACTAATATCACATGTGATATTACATATCATATATGATATTACACTAATATCACATATGATATTCAAATTAGTGTTTTATCATATATGATTTTTCAATGCAAATTTCAGTAACGTAAAAAAACGAAAAAACTTTAAAAAAAAACGTGAAAAATACGAAAAAAAAAATTTGTCGAAAGTA
This sequence comes from Chrysanthemum makinoi, assembly GCA_910596185.1. Lineage (NCBI taxonomy): Eukaryota > Viridiplantae > Streptophyta > Magnoliopsida > Asterales > Asteraceae > Chrysanthemum > Chrysanthemum makinoi. The sequence goes on along the minus strand of OU343224.1, from coordinate 155,190,425 downwards.
TATCAAAGTGCCTATCTATAGAAAGATAATTAAATGCTCGTCGCAATGATATATTTTTTTCGCTTAACGATTAACAGTTTGAAAGATATTAATATTTGAAAAAAATGATGAAAGTGGGTTTTTTAAATTGTTGGGATTAATCTCATCCATTAGATCAAATAAAAATGGAGGGTGAAGATTGATCCCTTGGTATGTAAATAATCTTTTGTCCTCAAATGATCTTTTATCTTATTTTTATAGATACATCGAAAATATATGATTGTATTTTATATTACCTTTCTTATTTTAATTTTACTTCATTTGATTATAACTCTGTTATATATAACTAAAACAAAAGTAACATATAAATATCATATTTTATTATTGTGATGTATATATTAGAACTTTTATCATCAACTTAGACTTGGACTCACTTCAAAAATGAAAGTGTAAAAATTCATGAAAGGGTTTGATAAAATACCTATTTAGGGTCCGTTTGGTTGATGGGTTTATGTGAAGGATTTGGGCATGAGTCCAAATAATTATTGTTTGGTTGAGTTTTTCATCTTTTCAAAATCCATGAATAAAGGTTTTCTAAATCCTCACCAAGAAGCTAGGTTTACTTTAAATCCGCAGGACCCTCTATACATTCTCTCACATTCTTTTTTAATTTCCTATTTAAATAATATTTTTTATTTAAAATTTATTATAAAATATATTTTCTCTCTCCTAAACTTACCTCAAATCCAAATCATAAACCAAATCCAAATACTAATCCAACCCCACTTATAAATGGGGATTCGAAAGGGTTGTTGAATTTTGTTGTATTAATTATTTTGAAAACTTTTTCTATTTAAAAAAAGGTCTTCACAAACAAAAAATTACAAATTATGATATATGTAATTAATGTTAGCTTTGATTGATAAAAATATATTTTTACCCTCATAGTTAATATAGAAATTAGGAATGAGTAATTAATATATGTTTTGATTATAAGGGTAAAGTGGGAAAATCTGTCATAATTATTATCAAAAAATAAATTTTGAATATTTTTTTGGGACAAACATAAATAATAAAGTGAACATTTTTTATGAGATGGAGGGAGTACAAGATTTTAGTAGGTTTTAAAAAATTCCACGAGTAAGAATCTAAAATATGGTAAACAAGTTGTGGATTATGAATTTATGAATTTTCTATAAAAGATAAATGAAAATTCAAGATTAAACTCAAAAAGGAAAAACACAGGGATGTTTATAGTCAATTCATTTGAAAAGTTGGGAGATTATCGAGCATTACAGTTTTTTAAATAAGTTACGTATATTTAGCTTTCACCCTAAATTTTATATCATGATCAAGTTGTTTTTTTTTTTTTTTTTTATCTGAACACATGAAAGATTACCAATCGTCTATATATTGACCTATATTGACCAGTTTCATGATTATATGAGAGGTAAATCATGTAACACATGAGTGAAGAAAAACGCATATAAACTTTAAACACGGACATATGCTTTATATATTGTATAAACTTTTGCCAAAACATAAACAACTTATCAACTTAATATTTACAAAAGAAATCCTTTATTAAATAAATAAAATATTGAGAAAATGGGCATCGAACAATAATTCATGTTCTTATACTCTATGGAGTAAATTGCAAAAATCGTTCTTAAAGTTTGGCTAATTTGCATGTTTCGTCTCAAACATTTTGAATCTGCAAAAACCGTCCCTGTGGCAAACCTTTGGGGCATATTTCGTCCTTGGTTGCAAATGGTGTTAACTCCCATCCATTTCCCTATGCACATGATTTGCACACGAGGACACATTTGTCTTTTTACACCATATTTATATTTAAACAATTTTAATACCCACCTACCCACTTTAAAAACCCGATCATTTTTTTATTTAGTTGAATTTTGCGAACCCTAAACCCCAAAATAATATACATCCTAAAAACTTCAACACAATCAAAATCTAATCCTTTAACTTCGATTCTAATAAACTTCAATTATGGTTATCGGACAAGAGGTCTGGTACTTTCTGAAAAATGGGAGTAAATTTGATCAACACATAGAATATGGCAAGAGCATGTTACTGAAATAAAAAGGTTTGGTATTCAATGTTGTTAATGTGTTTATCCTAATTATTGTTTTTAGTTTATGAAACAGCTGTTTATCCCTTAGTGTTCTTAATGAGGTTTTTCATGGTGGAACATTCACACAAACATCAAATCATAGGTATTTTGGGGTAAAGTGCATATTGAGCAGTTTAGTATTGACATAATACATTCTATAGTGAAGTTGTTAAAATATGATACTACGGAAATCATGTCTTATCACTTTAAGATACCAAATAAGACATTAGACTAGGGATTAAGGGCTTTGGCACGTGATGATGATATTGTTAACCTTTCCAAATATGTAAAAGATAATAAGGTTATTGAAGTTTTCATTGAAAATGGTGAAACCACAGTTGAGAGTTATTACATGCCTACCAATGCTGAAGTAAATCAAGAGTTGCTAGGAATGCCTAAGTCTAGAAAAAGTTTAGCTAGAGACTGGTTGACATATAATATGATTGGTCAGTCTAGTGGCTTGGGTGATGAGAATGATATAGGTGGTGATGAGACTAATGTAGGTGGTGATGAGACCGATGTAGGTGGTGAGAATGATGTAGGTGGTGAGACTGATGTAGGTGGTGATGAGACTGATGTAGGTGATGAGGAATGGTGCATATCTTTAGGTGATGAAGCAACTCAGTACACTGTGCAATGGAATGGTGCAGATATTTATCAAGCCAAAGGGCCATGGAGTGACCATGTTGTAGTTAACTTGCAACAAAGGAAATGATCTTGTAGGAAATGGGAAATATCAGGGTTGCCTTGTAAACATGTAGTGACTTGCATAAAAAATTTGAATGAAAATTGTGTGAATGGTGGTTTGCCAGAGGATTGGGTTCATGCTTTATATATACTCAACACTTGGAAGGATCAATACTCACATAAAAACAATCCTATTGTTGAAAAACATTTCTGGAAGAAGACTGAATGGCCATCTACCTTAATTCCACCAAAACAACATCCACATATTAGAAAACCTCCCAAAAAGAGAAAGAAGAGTGTTGTAGAAAATCCGCAAGTGTGAGTGCAGCTGGTGGGAGAAAAGCTAGTGCAAGTGCAGATGTTGGGAGAAACTCTGGTGTAAATGCAGGTAGTGGGAGGGCAGTGGCTGCAAGTGTAACTGTTGCAAGTGGGAGTCAACAACATCAAGTTGCTGCAAATGGGAGTAAAAAACAAGTTGCTGGTGCAAGTCCAAACAGAAGAACAAAAAAATAAGCTTGCAGGCTCACACCAACAAAGTAGCTGATGTCTTTTGTTGCTCCCTTAGTTTCATGTTTAAGAGTTTGTTTCATGTCTATGTCTCTTTTGCATGTACTATGTTTCATGTTTAAGACTCCTAGTAGTAGCTGATGTCTTTAACTTGGTACTATGTTTGATGTTTAACTTGGTACTATGTTTCATGTTAAACTTGGTAATATGATTCATATTTAAGTCTCTTTTGTCATTTGTCATTTGCATTATTTGTAAACTTGGTAAACTGTCATTTTACTCTTTTACATAATTGGAAAACTGTCATTTTACTCTTTTGCACACTTGATTTTCATTTGACTTGGTAAACTTGCAAAACTGTCAACTTATCACTAATAACATGATTTGCATTACTCTTTTGCATAACTTGATTTGTATTTCAAAATTGTCATTTGCATTACTCTTTGTACACAGAAAAAATACTGACATTGTAATAACTTGATTTCATTGAATACACAAACCTTACATCAAAATTCATTGACCATAACACATATTGGTAAATGTATAAGTTCAATTACTTACTAATTACAATCCATAGACTAGTACATCATAAAAACAAGGAAAACAACCCAAGTACAAACCAACCAAATCTTCAATCTTCTATTTGCAGCTCGCATTGAATTCACTGATTCTTCAAGCACATTCCATGACCTTAGCAAACCGGGGATGATCTCAATTGAACGGATACACATGGGTTGATCAAACTAATCAAAAAAATCTACAATCAGTGCCTTAAAAACACTTATGGTTAACTTCTATTAAAAGAGATTAACATAAAATAATGAGTACTCTAAAATAATTTTTAAGGATGAATGTATTTTGTAAATTACACTAGTTTAGGGGCAACAATAAAAAACAACATCACGGGTTATGGGGAGTCAATGAACATCGAATCACACATTGTTTATTACACAAGCAAAGCACCATATTGATTGATTTTGGGTACTCCTAAAAATTAGGGTTAGGGTTTATTATTATAAGTAGATATGTGTCCTTTAGGATTGAATACGGAGTATTCAACTTACAGGGTGGGACATTGAAATGGGTGGGTGGGGGTATTAGAGGGGTTAATATGGTGTATAAAGACAAATATGTCCTCGTGTGCAAATCACGTGCGTAGGGAAATAGATGGGAGTTAACACTGTTTGCAACCAGGGACAAAATATGCCCTAAAGGTTTGCCACATGGACGGTTTTTGCGGTTTCGAAATGTTTGAGACGAAACTTGCAAATTGGCCAAACTTTAGGGACGATTTTTGTAATTTACTTTACTTTATGGCTATGTTTTTTTATATGTAAATCATATCTTAAGTAATGAAGTTTTGGTTTTATTCACTATGATAAACCTAAGAGGGAAGGGTGTGGTGGCGCCGGTGGCTCACCATTCTGACGTGGCACACCAAACGACATCGTTGTGTGCTCGCTACGACACCATCGATAAGCTGCGCCATTTCAAATGTGACTGAACTCACACTCACCAATTTAGTTGTTTTTTTCTAACCGCTGAGCATAGTAACAGTAAAATATTCAATTTTTTTATCTCGCCTTTATAAATACAACCCATATCTACCCATTTTTCACATAAGAATCTTAATTCTCTCTACCAAAAATCATGTCTTGTTCACTTTCACATACCGTTGATGAAATCAAAGCTGATGTTCAGAAACTAATTGATAGGGATACCATTCAACAACAAGCGATTATCGGCTTAGTTGAGCAGTTTAACAACGCACACGCAGCTAAAGATGATTTAAGGAAAGCATACGCGGAATGCAATGACATTCCGTAAGAAAAACTAGCTTCAATTTAGACTTTTTTAAAAGAATAATCTTGAAAAGATTACGTGATTCATAATAATCTGTATAAATTGGCGAGCAAAATACAAGATAACATTAGTACCAAAGTTCGTTGGATGCATAAATGACATAATTAGAACGATTGTGCTTTAGTTTTCGTATTGTTTTTTAAATTTCGTATTGTAATTTGTATTTTTATTTAAATGAATAAAAATTAGTTTGTTTGATTTCGTACGTGTACATCTATGCAATGGATACATATAATTACCCAATGGGTACTTTTCCTCCAATAAATATTCTTTACCCTCATTCTTTTTTTTCACACAACTTCTTTTTTAATCTCTTCCCACTACCAACTCTAAAATTATGGCTGCTGACCAAATGATTTGAGACTAATTACTATTATGCAACTACGAGAAGAATTTAATGTTGACGCCGCACTGGCAGAGCAAATGTTGAACTTGATGAGGTGCTTTGCAGATCGAATTTGTAGACTTAGGCCTGAAATAATCTAAGTGGGTTCACTACCAGATCATCCCCTTATCAACTAGGGTTTGCACAATCTTGAAAGGGTGACGGGCACAAACATGCGAAACGTAAATAACATGATGTTGGCTAGGAACGAATTGCTTTGAAGCATGGTTGAGAAGTAAGAATCTATTAATAATTACAAACAAATGTAAAAGCTCGAAGCATGTTTATTTTCGTGTAATGTATTTTAATTTTCGTATTGTAATATGTATTTTTTTTAAATAAATGAAAATTTAGTTTGTTTAAGAAAATGAAAAAAATGGTAGGGCCCAAAAACTTGCAAATGACATGCAAACAGCTTGAGCCATTGCAAAAGAAGTATTTTTTATTTATACATGAAAAATGTAAAATGTAAAATATAAAATGTAAAATGTTGAGATGACGCTGATTTAGCAAAACAACATGCCACATGGCATGCCACCATAGCCTTCCCTCTAATGTTCACTTTCTAACACATGCATTACAATATTCTTGAGTGACTAATGAATTTATTAGCACATGAATATATGGTTTATTCATAATACTCTTCCTAATACATGTGAATCTACTATTTACTCATGTTGAGCTTGAATTCCTAGTCAAGAACACTATGAAAGTATGCACAAACAATATATTCAATTATAAATCTATGTCGAATGCAACGTGAAACTATTTAAAAAAGTTGTAGAACTAATGGTAGCTTTATTATATAATTATTGTAGAAAAAATCAAATAAATGCTTCTAAGAGAATCCAATAAACTTATATTCTAAATTCTAGTTAATTAAACTAAGGATATATATTTATTTGAAAAGGTCCTACCACTACTCACCAAATGCCTTTTTTTCATTTGTCTAAAAAGGTAGAGGGATGCTTCCTGTATTTCTACCATGAAATTTACCTATAAATTCTCACCTTAAACCTTTCATTCTCATTCCAACCATATTTCCCTAGTTAACTACGTGTGAGCGTGTTCTCTTCTTTTCCTCTTCATTTCTTCACACTTTATTCATTTTCTATAAGTTCCAATCTTCCAATCTTTCTAACACAACAATTAATCATACAAACACACAAATGACTAACCCTAATGCAGTTGTTTCTGACACTCAATCCGCGATTGCTATGGCGATCACGGGTGGTGTCAATAACTCGTCTCTTTTTTCACCCTCTATCGCGAATTCCCCTTACGATATCAATCCTTTTTCAAGGAACAAGTTTCCAAAAAGTATTGAAAATGGTCGGATGGCCAAAAATGTTGCATGGATTGATGCTATGAGAGCATCTTCTCCCACAAGGAACCATTCGGAAGATGGTGAAGAGAAAAAGGGGTGGATGGTATGTAGTTTTTTTCGTTAGTTGTTTATAACATACTTTGCATCTCTTAAGGAAAGGAAATAAAAAAATAAAAAAAAGGGTATAGTGATACACATGTCATGTTAGCAAAGATAACTCGAGTGAGCTAGATTTCTGATTTTATAAAAGAAGAAAAGTTTTGAATTGATTTTTGGTTTGATGTTGATACAGATTAAGCATCCTTCGGCATTGGGTGTCTTTGAAGAGATCATGAGTGCCGCGAAAATGAAACAAGTCGTGATATTCCTTGATTATGATGGCACTTTGTCTCCCATTGTCGAAAACCCTGATCACGCTTACATGGCTCCGGAGGTTAATTTCTTTCTCCATCTCTTTATATACGTGTATAATATTTCAAAAGCAATATTCGCTCTATAGTATACACGTGTATAATACAGCGAATCTTGCTTTTGAAATATTGTTTTAGGTAATTAATAGTTTTCAAACTGCTAATTATCTAAAACAACTTATTTCAGTATAGTAGCGTAAAGGAATATGAATGAATAATCCTTAAAACTTTAGGCCATATACTCTTTATAAAGTTTAGGCCATTTATGTGTGAATCTTGTGTGTTAAGTTTCTCTTTTCTAAAAGGTAGTTTAAATGGTTAAAACAGATGAGAGAAGCAGTGAAGAATGTTGCAAAGTATTTCCCTACGGCTATAGTTAGCGGGAGGTGTAGAGCAAAGGTATATTCTTTTTTGTTCTTTGGTTAACTTTTTGTATTCAAGCAATAATTCAGAAATTTGAAAAAATATAAAAAGTTTGTGTTTTGTCTTTTTTAGGTTTATAACTTTGTAAGACTATCGGAGTTATATTATGCTGGTAGTCATGGGATGGACATCAAGGGACCATCATCTCGCAAGCATCAAAAGGTACAAACGAATTTATATTTATATTTTTTTTATTTATTTTGCCTTTTGAAATGTGAACTAGTAGTTTGACATAGCTAAGTAAACTTACGTATGACATTATAGTTAATGACTTTTTTTTTTGTGTTTTCAGGGCAATCAAAACGTACTTTGCCAACCTGCCAAAGAATTTTTACCAATGATGACCGAGGTTCACGAAATCTTGTTGGAAAAAATAAAGGGCATTCCTGGTGCCAGTGTCGAAAACAACAAGTTTTGTTTATCTGTGCATTTTAGATGCGTTGAGGAAGAGGTATTGTCTGCGTAAATTATATTCATAGCTTAGTTGAATTAGTTATTCAGTTTGTGCGATAAAACTAATTTAGGTTTTTTTTTTCACGTGTATAGAATTGGGGCGATTTAGCAGATCGAGTAAAGGGTGTTCTTAAAGATTACCCCAAGCTTCGATTGACTCAAGGACGAAAGGTCCTAGAGATTCGACCAACTATCAAGTGGGACAAGGGCAAGGCCATTGAATTCCTATTGGAATCACTAGGTTATGCCAACTCAAAAGATGTCTTACCTATCTATATCGGAGATGATCGTACTGATGAAGATGCATTTAAGGTACCTAGCTGCATTTGTTTGGAAACATTTAAATGTTTAAACAACGTCAAGATTTTGACCGATTCTAATCTAAACAAATTTGACATTTGACTAGGTATTGCGAAAGCGAGGACAAGGATTTGGTATTTTGGTGTCTAAAATACCTAAGGAAACTCAAGCCGTTTATTCTTTACAAGAACCTTCCGAGGTAAGATTACTTCATTAACAATGACTTGTTGAGAAAGTCAAATATCGATTGTTGATTGTTTTTCCCTAACTAATTAAGTATTGTGTTTTGTTTCATAGGTTATGTTCTTTTTGCAACGTTTAGTAGCATGGAAACGAGCAGTTGCGCGCAATCATTAGCCAGTATAGAGATTGAATGCACTTCCCACCAAGAAGTTTTCAAGAAGGGTGGGAAGATGTTTGTGTAGTAGGTTTCATGTTCGAATTAGTGGGTATATAGGAAACTACGTACAGTCTTGTAAATAACATCACCTTTGTGATCATATGATCAAGATGATAGTACGCTTAAGAAGCATGCGTGAGAAATATTCACGCATGCTTCGTATGTTTAATGTTCAATAGCTATGTTTTAGAAGCATGTGTGAGAAATGTTCACACATGCTTCAAATGTTTAATGTTCAAAACTTATGTTTTATCGTGTTAACGAACTAACGATCATATTACGTGATTTTAATATATGCCAATTGCACATTATCTAATGAATCGTTATTCGGTTGTGTGAATATATATGGTATATGCTTTGGTAAAACTCGAATAGATAAAGCGTTTGATACAAGTTACTTACGATGCTCACAATGTTTGCCGACAACAATTCGAGTTCGTCATCAAATACACAAAGAACAAGACAGTCAACAACAAACACAAGATTTGAGCATTTACAGTAACTAATTGTTTACTTTCATACACAAATTTAAAAGATGTTTTTCAGTTCATTGGTATATGTTAAAAAAGAAAAGTTCATTGGTAAGAGATCCAAGAATAGAAATGTTGACTAATTCAACATCAATTTCTTCAACAAAGTATATATAATATTCATATATGGAGATACTATACGAGCTTATGAGATACTAGAGGATCCGATCAGTGCTCGAAAGTCACAGGACTCACGTTATAACAAAAAATGTTGTTACCTCAACATTTCTTTTTTGATTACTTAGAATCTATAACTTAAACTAAACATCTTTCTTTCATAACTCAAGTTATAGAACACCTTTAGCCCACACATAACTCAATAAGACACAAATACAACAAAAAATAATAATAAGAAGAAAACGTATAATCTTGGCTGTTAAGTTTGGCGCGAGGACGGATAACTTGAGGTGAGGTGTACAGCTGGTATTATAAGACTGAGTTATTAGCCACTAGCCAACCTATAACTCACCTAGACCGAGAGCTAATCGAGATAATACAACACATATAGTCTATTCATTAGCATGACCATGTGTTTAATCGAACACCAAAAGTTTTATTCAAGTTCTTTTGGTTGGAAGTGTTTATTTATGTCATTGTAAATCTCATTCGTGATGTTTTTATGGTTCTTTGGTGGTTGTAATTGTTTTAGAGTTGTTTGAGAGAGTCGTTATATTTTCTAGTATCTTGCTAGTTATTATTATCAATATAATTTGTTGCCTTTAGCAAAATAAATATATATAGTCACAAACTAATTTGTTATGAAGTACCCTCATTTAGCCGTTTAGACCAAAGTGTCTTTGGCTTAGCGGTAAGTGAGTTGTTAATCAACCACCAAAAGGTTGCGGATTCACTAGTGACTGAATCGTATGTGCCATATTAAGTGTCATAGATGAGAATATTTGCCCTTTGATTATTTTTTTTTTCTTTTTTGCTACACATAGTTAATTTGTATTAAAATCAACATAAATATTAAGTTGTAATCATTCTTTTTCCCAATATTGTCTAGTTAATGAATTAGGAGCAATACACGTCAATCAATATATAATACACATGCAGTAACAGTTTCTCACTTATTTGAAATGTAACTTTTGAATTGAATATTGAAAAGTAAGAATTAAAGATACATACAACCTAAGAACACACATGCTTCCTTATGCATGCCTACACTTTGACACACAAAATAAAGCTTTCAAACTTTTTTAGGCAGATTTGGACTTCTTTACATACGGAGTAGATCTTTGGAGACTGCCCCCTAGCAACCTTGCATACCACATTTTCTCATTAAACTATAGTTTTAAACAAAGTGAGATTCAATAATTAAAGGCATCTTAATGGTTGTAAAGAGCATCCAAAACAAGAACAACTTGCATCAGATATTAGTTAATTATGATTAATCTTGTTTTCTTTATTCCTATAATTGGGGTTAATAACATCAAGAAAGTGCAAACCACTCATGCACCAATGATATTGGCTTTCTAATTTAGATAATAATAATGGCACACTAATCTAATCTTTGAGAAACGAAAAACAATGTCCTCAAAAACACCACAAGGCTGTTTTCAAGATTCAAGGAAATCTCCAATATAGGCAAAAATCAACATAAAGAAATTGCCATATCCTTGCTAAGGTAACAATAACATTATTAAGCATGTTATTATAGAATGTAACTATCAAGTACTATAATTAAAACTCTATTTTGTCTGTGTTCCCATAAATAGATTATCTGAAATAAGACTGAATTACTTAAAATTGTATGAGTGGATAAAACTTAAAAGATATCTCAATAATGTAAAAAAACTAGCTAGGGTTTCTTTTTATCTTTATCTTTTACCTTTTAGTTCTTCTATATATGGAACAATATAGATAATGAAATCTTTTTCTTCATGATCCCATTTTGATGTGAAAGTTTTTAAACGATAAGATAAAGATAAGCATTTTTGGATGCTAGAATATTAAAAACGAAAAAGGAAAAAAAAAAAAAAAATACATACAAAGTACATATTTATATATAGTTTGCTGGCATGCTAAGAGCCATGAGGTTCGATCTTACGTATAAGTGGTGACACCCTAGTATATGAGGGTTACTTACTCGTGTCATCTGGAAACAACATTGACCTTAAAATTATTTTGACCATTGTTAAGTCACTATAACAAATTAAGTATATATATAAAACAAATGTTTCACATATCAAAAATGAATAATTTCATAGTTTTCATAAAAGATTCCTCAGATCTGAAAATCGTAATATTCATTTATTGATTATCTGATTATATATGTGAATATGTCTCAATATATATACTTTAACATTTGGGTTTGAGCTCAAACTATATTAATACAAATCTACTATAATTACAAATACTAATACTAATACTAATATAATAAAGATAAGTCCACTAACTAGCCATGCAGTTGAAGCGGGAAGTGAATAAACACACAAATTGTCTCGAAACTCAGCAAACAAAGTAGAAGGAAGACCCTTGTAAAAATATCGGCAAAAAAATTCACGGTTTGACGATGGAATTAAGATTCCTCAGATCTGAAAATCGTAATATTCATTTATTGATTATCTGATTATATATGTGAATATGTCTCAATATATATATTTTAACATTTGGGTTTGAGCTCAAACTATATTAATACAAATCTACTATAATTACAAATACTAATACTAATACTAATATAATAAAGATAAGTCCACTAATTGGCCATGCAGTTGAAGCGGGAAGTGAATAAACACACAAATTGTCTCGAAACTCAGCAAACAAAGTAGAAGGAAGACCCTTGTAAAAATATCGGCAAAAAAATTCACGGTTTGACGATGGAATTTAAGCCAATCAACCGTAGGAGGGTTTGGGGTATTAGTAGAAGAACTTGTAAATGCACCAATAATGTGCTTTAGGACATTAAAATTTCACAATGCTTTTTGAAAAAGTAACACCATGCGGCATAATTAGCTTTGTCTATATCAAGTTTAAGAGTTAAGAGAAGTTTATCGATGTGTGATAGGGTAAACATGAAGATGGTTAGTCAGTGAGCTCATATCTCTTGAAGATGTAGGGCTACTTAGACACTTTCGAACGCCTAGGCTATTATATGCCTCTTGAACTTGGTGTGAGTCTTATTTTGAATTCTCTCTCTCTCTAAGGACTATGAGATATTTGTTCAGCAATATAATATGCATATCATGGGGAAGGCGATTGCTGAGCTACGTGCTATGCTTAAGCAACATGAAAAAGGCATTCCTAAAAAGGTTGGTACTCTTGTTGTCCTTGCGATAAGAAGAGGTAAGATTCAGAAGAACAAACTGCGAGGTGCTAAGGGAAAAGGGAAAGAGAACACGTTGGTTTATGTTCCTAAACCAAGATCCCTCCGCCACCTAAGAAAAAGAATCCGACAAAGGACTCAGTCTGTCATCACTCCAAGGAGACAGGCCACCGGAGGAGGAATTGTCCTTCTTATCTTGCTGAGTTGAAGAAGAAAAAGAATGCTAGCGTAGCTAGCACTCCAGACTTCACAATTGAACTATATTATTTTCCTAGTAATTCCTGGGTTTATGATACGGGTTGTGGTACTCATATATGTATGATAGCAGGGTTCGGGGTCGAGAAAACCTCCTTTTCTACGAGCAAGCTTTTCAACCCTCTAGGCAGTGAACCTAATCGTTGTAGTGTAGTATAGGGTAAGCCTCGGGGATTGATTTCGTTCTCTAGGGGAATAGGAATGCTAGAAAGAGATACATGACGAGAAGGTGGGGTTGAAGATAATTCTTTTTATTCTTTTTTTTTTTATGTTTTATAGAAAGCATGGGTAAAAATCTCGGGGTATATAATTGGGGGTGGTACTTCTACCGATTTCACTACTTTAACTAATTATCTAATTATCTAATTAACTATGGATAGATTATGCTAATTGAGGTGTGCTCGTATGATGATTAAAGTGTGTTCACTTAGATACTATTACTCCCTAGTTATCTTTTATTGGTCGGTTGAATTGTCACTTCCTTTAACTTAATAGGTGCGTTGTATTCTGGTTAGTCGTAGGGGGTGCCTAATTCCCTAGTTATATGAATTGTAACTCTCCTTTAGAATACCCGGGATCGGCAAGTGCAATAGCATCTCCCCCGAATACACTACTATCATAAAGCTACAATTCATGCAATTAATACAACGATGGCTCAAGTGCACTCTTAAGCTTTTTACTATTTAGGACGTTCAAGCTCGCAACAATTAAAGAAGAAACCAGTTTTCCTTATTCTAGCGTCTACCAATTAAGACAAGAGACAACCTAACAACAATCAATAACTAGGTTTAATAGATCTAAGCAAACACAAGAGTAATTTAGCTAGACATGTTAAACAAGCAAGCAAACACACAATCAATTGAACATGAGGTAGAAATAAGGATAAATTGTATAAACAAACTTATCTTGTGATGTACAATAGGGTATGGGACCCTAGAATACTGTCCAAGTCGGACAACAACTGAGTTAGGGTTTGCTCTCCAAAATTCTACCTCTTAAAATACAGAAAAATTGAATTCTATATATAGATTTACAATCACGACGGCGTCACCTTTTGTTAGTGACGCTGTCAGGTCGCCGTCATTAGGGTTTCGTTTGGGCCAAGTCATCGTTGGGAAGGCGTCAGTTGAGATGTGTGACGCCGTCAGTCTTTAGTAGCGACGTCGTCTGAATCTTGGATCTTGGGCGTCTGGTGTAGATTTTATGAGTGACGTCTTCCAGAGTTTAGGCGTGACGCCGTCAAGCTTTAGGACCAAAAATTCCGCTGAGTCGTCGCGTGCACTTTTGATCAAGTCTTCAATAGAGGGACGGTGTCACCCTTTGTTTGGGAAGCCGTCAGGTGTGTTGGATGGCCTTTGATATTGACTTTTCCATTTTCTTCGTGTTTTCGCTCATTTTTGTCCAAATATGCTTCATTCCAGCATTTTGCTTCCAAAAGACCTAAAATGTGAAAAGGAACGATTTTAGCAGTAACGGATATCAAATGTGTCGATTTAGGGCTTAAATGACCCCCTAAAAACGTATGTTTTAAATCCTTATCAAATATCCTCAAGCAAATGTGCTTTTGGCCAATCAATTTATAAGTTAAGGGGCATGAAGCATTGGTTTAAAATACTTTACAACAAGTACAAGCGCTGCAATAATCATAACAAGCTCATAAATTATACACTAGCACCTCACAATTGGTGTTTGGATTCTCTCATCTCTCGGGTTTATATGAAATATAATATGAATGAAAATGGAATATAAACACTCATTACCTGGCATCGTACATAGATTACCATAAGCTTGAGAATAGATCAAACCTCCATCGCTTTGGCGTAAGCACCTAGGAATAACTATCTAAGAGGTCTTTACAAAGGGTTGTAACATTAGGCTTAGGGTAGGGAAGTAAAGGGTTTTGTTGGATAGGGGATATTTAGTGGTGGCAAGTCAAAAAATTTTATGTTACAAGCATGTAAAGCGTGGCGTTGCTAAGCCAAGACTCGACTCACTAACACTAGATAACTTGAAACAAAACAAACATAAACTTGAAATAAAGATAGATGTAGGATGGTAGCCCGTATGTTTTTCTATTTTTTTTCGGCAACTATTTTTTTTTCTTTTCCCTTTTATTTTTCGATTTTTTTTTTCATACCATTTTACTCTACCATCCTCTACGATAACATCAAAATATAAGGGATTTATAGGAGCATCTATACACTTGAGTTTCTATTTAACTAAACTATTTGACCCGATTTGAAAAGATCAAAACACTTGAAGTATTTACTTACGTAGACAAAGGGAATTTGAATTTATCGTTCTTTCCCGTTACTCCATAAAATATTAATTTTACCCATGAGTCCCAATCGTCCCAAAACTGTATACAAATGATATGACTCGACTTAGCAACCATGCAAGTAACTAGATAATTGAACTAAGGGTTTAGTAGTAATAACAATAATGCACTAAAGATGAGCGCATACAAGGTAGGCTAAGGCGATTTGGGTGTACATTTGGGGGTGGATTGTAAATAATGCTCTTCATTGATATTCCGCAAAACCGAAACATCACGGGAATCGCGAAAAGGATAGGCTCTGAGGGGTTAACTAGAGGTATCGTGTACTAAAGATGAGTACATCACAATGGTGTGGGGTTATTACTCAACCGATGTGGAAGATGTAATTATAATACAGGTTTAAAACAAGGCTTATCCTAATGCCTCTTATCATTTAGTTACTCCTAACTACCAAGTGTAGTCTCACTAGCGATCTCGGAATGCATCACAAAACAAGTTCTAGAATCTATTATACTACCGGTACACTCACTAAGCATTAAAGGTGAATGCTTTTATTCCTAAAGATCTAGGGGCGAACCTCACATTTTTAGGGTGGAATTTGAGTGGTAAACGGTTTTTGTGCTAGTCATATAATTCCTATCCATGAGACGCTTTATTAAGACTAAAGTTTAGCTCGTAAATGTCATAATTTTTTTTTTAATATTTGGTGCTAAAATTGCCCTAACAAATATTTCTTATGGTTTATTACACAAATTACCAAGGACAAGACAAATAATTAAGTGAGTGAATAGTTTTTAAGTTCCCGTTTTATTCTCCCTCCCTACACTTAAACTGAACATTGTCCCCATTGTTCCCCGAAAGTATCAAAGTTATGATAAAGGAAGGTAAGTAAGGAAAAGAAACTAATACTCCCCTGATTAGTTCGGTAGGATATGTGTGAAGTTGCGGTTAAGTCCTCCTCCAAGAAGAATGCATAAGTAATAAGCTTCATCCAATGTGTGTTTCTTCTTCTTGTCCAATATAACCTGCATACCTATAAGAAAACAAACGAAACCTTCGCGTAAAGTCGGCGGTAAAACTATATATGATACACAACTACACTAGAAAGTAATTTTCTGGAAAATTAAGAATTGTGAATTTCCAAAAATTATAAATTACATAGAGAACAAAACTGATATTTTGTTTCTACATTGCCTGACGTTGTCAGGTGTTAATCCTGACGCCGTCAGGTTGTCCTGACAAAAACTTGTCTGCTGCGTTTTTCTGGAAAAATTACCTCATTAAAACCTGGAAAATTTTCTGCAAAACATTCTTTATGACTCGATACAAGCATTTGACTCTAACAAACACACATATAAATCAATTTCAATTATTGTTAATCTCATGTTCATGTTCTTAAAAACTTATATGATCTTCCCTACACTTATCTTTTAGTAAAATACCTTTATATGTAATTAAGACGAGGTTAAAGACAAAATAAAGCATTTTCACAAAGTCAAACATGAGAATAAACAATAATAATAGATATATAAACATACAAATTGAAAAACAAAACAAGCAAACAATTAATCATGGGTTGCCTCCCACGAAGCGCTTTTCTTTATTTATGAATCTTGTAGCTAGACTTGAAGTCGTGCTCCTACGTGACTTCCTTACCGTCATATGCTTCACTTACTAGGTCACTATCGTAGGGCCTTACACGTCGTATGTTTACTCTAGACTCTTTTCCATTGCCATCGAGTAACATAATGGTTCCGCCTCTTTTTACCTTTTTCACCATATAAGGGCCGCACCATTTTGGCTTAACCTTCCCCGTTGGGTGCTTTTAATCTTGAATTATACAAGAGCACTTTGTCTACTTCGACGAAATCTTTAGGGCTCTTAACTCTTTGGTCATGTCTTCTAGCATCACCTTTCTTATGATGGTTTTCGTGGTGTAGTTGTGCCCTATGATTTGTTTATCATGTTTCCATTTTTCTAATTCAACCTCCTTATTCATGTATTCCCTAATCTTTTCTTCCCATTCAATGATTTTCCTCTAAACTGCACTATTGGGGACTCATGAATTCTTATCATCTCTTTTCTTCTCCTTAAACTTCAAGGATATCTCGAAGCTATAGGTATCCTAACTTTGCTTTTGCCACTTTTAAGTACCATAACACCCTCACCGCATTTTATTGTTGCCTTGGCTGTGGCCAAGAAAGGTGTTCCAAGGATTAAAGGCATGTGTTCATCTTCCTCAATGTCTACAATTGCAAAATCCACCGGATAGATGCTACTTGCAACCTCAATTAACACATCTTCCACTATTCCTAAGGGATAAACATATGAATGATTTGCTAAGGAAAGTATAAGATTAGCCTTGGTTGGTTTCTCCTTAGTCGACTTATTATGGAATGATATCGGCATTATGCTTACATCGGATCCCTGGTCGGCTAAGGCTTTTATATTCTCTAAGTCACCAATGCTACATGGTATAATGAAGTTCCCACAAATTTCCTACTTCTTAGCTACTGGTTTCTTAAGAATTGCTTCGTACAAAGGCCCCATAGGCATAGTTTCATATTATTCCTCCTTTATTTCACCTAAGAAGGTCTTCCTAAGAGCATCATTATACCTAAAGTTGTTCACTTGGTTAACAATGGTTTTCCTATTGATCTCATGCTTAAGGTAGTGCCCTACGATTTTGGGTTTATCTAATTCCTTAGCCTTATCTTCATCCTTACAACTCGAGCTATTCTCGTTAGTCTCAATATCTTTTTTCTCAACTACCCCATCCTTATCATGAACAATGGAAATGGCGTTAACAAACATAGTGGGGGCAGCGCGGTCATCATTCCTCACTAACACTTTCTCGGGAACCTTCATCTTAGTGTACTCCTTCACCAAGTTCTTCATCTCCGCCATTTTCGCCTGCATTTCTTCCCTCTGCCTATAAACTTCTTCCTCAAATTTAGTTAATCTCTCCGAGTGAGCTGCCATATATTCTCTCATTTGTGTTTTGAAGCTCGGCGAGAGTGGTATTGGAGAGTTAGAATGGAAGCGTCTTAGGGAATCGGGGTTTTGTTCACGGCTAGGTGATTCAGATAGGGATGTTGGGCCATTGGCTGATTCAGCGAAATTAACCGTTGATCGATGGACTAGTCCAGGCGCTTTCTTTTGCCTTTCGACTAGATAGTCGATCCTTGTTTCTAGAGTACAAACTTGCTCTTCGGTGATGTTAGAAGTCATACAAGGTATTGATATGGCATTTACCGTGCTTTTAGGAGTTTTAATAGATTCACTCCAATCTTTGTAGCTTTGACCGGCGAGCTCTTCAATGATATCCCATGTTTCTCCCTGAGAAGTGGTTGAATTTCTCTCAGGGACTTAGGAATGCTAATCATATCCAGAATCTTGAACTTCCTGAAATTTATGGGAAATTTGCCTATGAGGAAAACCTCATTAACAGATGATACCCTGACTTAAAGAAGTCTCAGGAAGTCAAGAAGTCCCTGACCACCACTTCAACACCTATATCAACTGCTTTCTTTTCTAACAACGTGGTTCAAGATTTCCCAGAAAATTCAGATGATGAGCCGGATGAGAGATCAAGTGAGGAGTTCCTAAATGACCTGAACATTGAATTTCAGGAAAGGGCACTCCTTGCTAACTCTCGAAGGTTTATAAAAAGGAATAAAGGTTTTTCAAATGCTAAAGCAAATAAGGATACTGAATGCTTTAAGTGTCACAAAAGAGGTCATTTTGCAGAAGACTGTTTTTCAAAAACAATTTCTGAACCCTCTTATAAACCATCAGGGTCAAACCAATCCTTAGGCTTTAGCAAATTTCAACCAAAAATCTATGAGTCTCATCAAAATTTTCAAAACAAATCTGATCAAAACAAAACCATTGATTATGAAGCTAAGTATAAGAAAGCAAAAGCTAAGCTTGCATTGCTTGAGGCCAGTCCCTCAGAAACAACAAAAAGTGTTCAATCTGTGCAGGGTAAAAACAAGGGTCTCGTTGCTGAAACCTTCGACTGGGATGAAGAGCCAGTCTCATCTGATGATGAAATGGTGCATGTCAGTGCACTGATGGCCCTCTCAGAAGAGGACAAGCTAGCTGTTGGGAAGAATCATGCCAGAAATGGGGAATGGGTCAACATCACAATGAAGAAGGTAAATATTTTACTTTCTATGGATGATGACTCTGATTGGCAGTCTTATATGAATTATCTTAATGTTGACCTTAAGTTTGTTGAAGAGCAACGATTAAATCTTTTTTCAAAATATAACAAGCTGAGTTTTGAATTAAACAAGTGTAGAGATGAACTGCTTCTTTTAAAACAAGCCAAGCTTGAGGCTGTCACTTTGCAAATTCAGAACACTGAACTAGTTAAAAGAAATCAGGCTCTTCAAGATGAACTTAAAAAGGTACAAGATATCCTTGATAGTTGGACTGCTCAAAATCCTAGGGTCTTTGATGCTGTGGGATCCCCTAGTAGCAAAAAGAGAGTCTTAGGTGAAGATCATCTTCCTGAGTCTCACAACAAAGACCAGTCTCCCAAACCATTTGTGTCTGGTGGCATGATTACCAGTATGTTGTCAACCCCTAAGCACAGTGATTGGATTGAACAGGTTAATCCTGAGAGTAAGCTTCCAAATTTCGATTCTGAAAGGATTCTTGAGCCTGAGAGCCAAGCTCTAAAGAGCATGCTAGGACTCCCTGATGTGCCCAGTAGTACTGAACACATCTCAGAGTCTGAAGCCGAATCTCAAGCACCGCTTCCACCACTGAAACCTCTTTAGGGTGTTGCACCAAGCTCTGAGCTTACTCCACTACTATTCAATCCTCACTCACCCAAAGAAAGATCTGGACTTGGAAGAACCATCCTAAAAAGACCAACAATACCAACCCTACAAGAGTCAACCCCCACTGAGACCTCCACATCTTCAGCTCCCACTGAAGCAGACCAAATTCAGCAACTGACTGAACTTGTGAGGAAGCTTACTGAAAAGAAGGAATCCATTGAAAAAGTCCCTGAATCAGTCAAGGAGACAAAGTCAGCTTCCTCTAGTTCCTCAAAGTCTAAGTCAAACCCTAAATCCAAGTAGAAGTGTGATCTATGCCACTATACCAGTCATACCACGGAAACATTCTGAGAATCCTTTTTGTATGATGCTGCAAAAGGATGATCACAGAACTTCTGATCACTTACAATATGTAATTTCACTCAGTGAAGCAAACTATACCAAAGTTGGTCATCAGTATACTTCATCCTCCAAATCAGCTCACAAACATAGAGCTAAACTCTTTCCTCTTTGCCCACACTGTGGCTTCAATGATCATCATCAGGATGACTGTCTCATGAACACATGCTGTGAGATTTGCGAAAATCCAGCTCATAAGACATCCCAGCATGACAGTGTCATCCATGCAAGGAGAAGCTCCAAGAAACCCAAAATCACTGAGTCATCCTCAATCTCTAAATGCAAAACCTGTGGTAGCACAATGCACTAAACCACTGACCATGAGTCGATTGCCAAATTCAAAGAGAACTTGAGACCCAAGCCCACCAGTAAGTGGGTCACTAAGAGAAAATAATTCAGTTTACTACTTGTGCAGAGACACGGCAGGGAGCCTATTTGGCATCTAGATAGTGGATGCTCAAGAAGCATGACTGGTGTGAAGGAGTATCTGCACAAGTATGTAAAGGAACTAGGACCCAAGGTAGTATTTGGTGATAACTCATCATGTCCCACTGAAGGTTATGGTTCAGTAAACTGTAATGGAATAGTCTTCTCTAGAATAGCTTATGTCAATGGTCTCAAATACAATCTCATCAGTGTCAGTCAACTATGTGATGCTAAGTACATTGTGCAATTCAATGACAAACAAGATACCATTTTCAATGCCAACAAAGAAGTTGTTTTGATAGCTCCTAGAAGAGATGATGTTTATGTCTTAGACATGTCTACTCTTTCTCAAGATGGAACTTGTCTCTTTGCCAAAGCCACTGAAACTATCAACTGGCTATGGCACAAGAGACTCTCACATTAAACTTCAAAACATCAACAACTGGCAAAACAAAACAAGGTCCTTGGCTTACCATCAACGGTTTTGCAAAAGATAAACAATGCTCACTGTGAAAAGGCAAACATCAAAGAGCATCTTTAAAAAAAAAACAAAATTTCTCCATAAAAAGCTGCCTTCACCTCTTGCATATGGATCTCTTTGGACCAGTCAGTCCTAGATCAATCCAGCATGAGAAGTATACACTTGTCATTGTTGATGAGTTTTCAAGATACACTTGGGTATACTTTCTTTCCAAAAAAGAGTCAGGTAGCTGACACAATAATGTCATTCATCAGGAACATTGAAAACCGAATGAAATTACTTGTTAAACAAATCAGAACCGACAATGGTCTGAGTTCGAAATGATGAGCTTGAGATTTTCTGTGATGAAAAGGGAATCTCCCAAAACTTTTCATCTCCCTACACCCCTGAACAAAATTGGGTGGCTGAAAGGAAAAACAGAACACTCATTGAGCTGCAAGAACCATGTTAAATGGCTCAGCCCTCTCAAAGCATTTCTGGACTGAAGCAGTCAAGACAGCCTGTTACACTCAAAATAGGTCAATCATTGTCAAAAGACATAACAAAACCCCATATGAGATATTCAAAGGTAGACTTCCTGATATCAGCTACTTTCATGTGTTTGGATGTCCTGTGTTTATTCATAACCACAAGGATCATCTAGGAAAATTTGATGCTAAAGCTGATGATGGATACTTTCTAGGTTACTCACTGATCTCCAAAGCCTTCAGGGTATTTAACATAAGGAGACAACAAGTTGAGGAAACCTTTCATGTCACCTTTGATGAGAGTTCAGAAAGCATCAGGTTTACCAACACCTCAGTGAAGGAAATAGGAATTGATAACTCATCAAGATATCCTCCTGATGAGTATAACACTGAATTCAATTCCTTATACCAAGCTGATGCTGACATATCATATTATGACTTGCCTCATAATATGTCACAACCAACTATCAGTGAACTCATTGATAATCAATCAGTCCCTGATGGGATAGGTAACACTGAACCAAATATTCAGGAACCTATGACTCATGAACCCTAACCTGAACAAGACATCTCAACAGATGTTCTTAATGATTCTGTGGCTCATGCTCCTGAACTCACTCCTGAGTCTCCAGTGACCTCTTCAAGCTCAGATCCTAGACCACAAAGTAAGTGGACGAAATCTCAGGACATTGAGCTTGTAAACATCATTGGTGAACCCACTAACGGCATGCTCACTAGAAGCATGGCTGCTAAGTTAACTACAGCTTCAGCAAATGAATGTCTATATGCTGATTACCTGTCAGATATAGAACCCAAAAGTGTCACTGAGGCTCTAAAACACCCAAGCTGGGTTCAGGCCATACAAGAAGAACTTCAACAGTTTGATAAAAACAAGGTCATGACCTTGATCAAATGTCCTCAGGATGTCATAGTCATAGGAATGAAGTGGTTTTTCAGAAACAAAACTGAAGAAAACGGAACTATCATTAAAAACAAAGCCAGACTTGTAGCCAAAGGTTACAGTCAACAAGAAGGCATTGACTATGATGAGACATTTGCTCCTGTTGCAAGAAAGGAAGCCATCAAGATCTTCCTTGCTTATGCTACCTACATGAACTTCAAAGTTTATCAAATGGATGTAAAAAGTGCATTCCTAAATGGTGAACTCAACGAAGATGTGTATGTTCAGCAACCTCCAGGCTTTGAGAGTAGTGAATTCCCTGACTATGTCTGCAAGCTTGATAAAGCCCTTTGTGGACTAAAGCAAGCTCCCAGGGCATGGTATGAAACTCTCTCAGCCTTCCTGATTCAAAACAAGTTTGTCAGAGGAAAGATAGACAACACATTGTTTATCTATAGGACAAAACAAGATGTGATACTGGTCCAAGTATATGTTGATGACATCATCTTTGGCTCAACAAACTACACACTTTGCAAACAGTTTGAAAAACTGATGACAAAGAAGTTTGAAATGAGCATGATGGGTGAACTCACATACTTCCTTGGACTACAAATCAGGCAAACTGATAAAGGAATCTCCATCAGTCAAGAGAAATATACAAGGAATCTCTTGAAGAAATATGAGATATCTGACTGTGCCTCAGTGAAAACACCAATGGTCCCTCCTAACAACCTTGGACCTGATCTCACTAGAAAATCAGTAAATCAAACCCATTTCAGAGGGATTGTTGGCTCACTGATGTATCTTACTGCTTCCAGACCAGACATACAATTCTCAGTCTGTCTAATAGCAAGATATCAGTCCAATCCCAAAGAATCCCATCTCACTGCAGCCAAAAGAATACTCAGGTACCTGAAGGGAACCCTAAGCCTTGGACTCTATTATCCAAAGTGCTAAGGGTTTGATCTCAAAGGTTACTCTGATTCTGATTATGCTGGCTGCAACATGGACAGGAAGAGTACCTCAGGGTCCTATCAATTCCTTGGAGGAAAACTGGTTTGTTGGAGTGCTAAAAGCAACAATCGCGTGGCTATGTCTTCAGCTGAAGCTGAATATGTGGCTGCTGCAGGATGCTGTGCCAATGTCTTATGGATGAAAAGTCAACTCAGTGACTATGACATCCATTACAAAATCGTACCCATCTTCTGTGACAACACCAGTGCCATTTCTATCTCCAACAACCTTGTCCTTCACCAAAGAACCAAACACATTGATATCAGATATCATTTCATCAGGGACCACATAATGAAAGGAGACATAGATCTTCATTTCATCCCTACTGAATATCAACTTGCTGATATCTTCACCAAACCCTTGGATGAACCTACCTTCAGGAGACTGAAAGCTGAGTTGGGAATGCTAGACATTGAAAGTCAGCAACTTGAAAACCAATCCCAATCTCAGTAAGTTTTCCCTAAAATGGTTCATCCTTCCTGAACGAAACCTCAAAATAACCCTCTCACTGAATGAGTATGACTCATTCAGGGACCTTGACTCTTGATATTGAGCATTGAATGAGTAACTAAATGCATCAAGTATTAGTTACTTAAATGTCCTATGTTGGAAATCACACAAGTTAAATATAGGAATATATGTCTTTCTATCTTACTGTCAAGGGTCCCTAATACTTACCTCATCCCACTTGGCATTAAATGCCTCCTCTTACATAAAATGTCATGTGGATATTTTATTACTGCAAAAGTGCGCTTTTACTGTACACTGCAACTGTTTCCTTGAAAAACAGGATTTTATTGCGGGTAGTGGAGGGTGGCATTAAATGTGGAAATTCAAAACGTTTTCAAAAACTGACTTTACAAATCCACAAATATGCACAAACTACCCCTCTAAACACACTATAAATACCCCTCACAAAATCCTTATAACACACACAAAAGATTTCTGCTAACAAAAATCTGTCAAAATCTCTTTTCAAACCCAGAAATCTTTGTGTTCTTCAAATCCTTTTCTGAAAAATCTTCTCTGTAAACCTTTACAAAAGTTTTTCATTACAACTTAAGAGATTCAAAAAACCTTTGATTGTTCTTGTCAAGTTATTCTTCTCAAAACCCTAAAACTTTTTTAATTGAAATGGCAAGAACACAATCTCTTCAGTTTGCTTCACAGTGGGTAGGTGATCTTAACAATGTTGAATTTAAAACAGATAATGTCATAGGAAACTTTGAATATCCTCAAAGCTGTCCCGCCTATAATGACATTATGAAAATTTTGTATAGCTGCTGGCCTTTGTTCAGTGTCCCTCTATTATGTACCAAAACCTCCTCAAGAAGTTTTGGGCTACAGCTAAGGCCTTTGACCCGACACCCTCTACTGATGAGAATAACCTTAGACCACTCAGGGAATATCTCATCAGGTTCAGTCTTAACGGGGGACAGCAATTCACCCTGGATTATAAAACATTTTGCACTTCAACAGGGTTAGACTACAACAAGGGAGTTTATGTCGCCCATCCTGAACCCTCCACAGTGAAGGATGGGTTAAAACAAATAGTTTTAGATCCAAAACTTTTGGACAAGACCCCAGTCACCAAGAGTTCATTTCCCGTGGCTTGGAGGATCCTATTCACCTTTGTGTTCAGGTCCTCAGCGGGAACCACTCATCCACTGAACAAGTTAACTCTATTCAGTTGATGATGGCATACTGCTTGATGAATGGGTTCACTGTCGACATAGGGGAGATCATTTACAGTGATCTCGTAACCAAGCTACAGAGCAAAACTAGGATGAAATACGTTTCGTAAGTGTTATTGGGTTCCAATTATCCTCAGGAATAAAAATATGGTGCTTTACCTAGCATCCTGAGTCAATCAAACTTTCAAAAGGACCCATCCCTTGTCACTAATACTGAATTGACGGCCCATATGGTTGCTATTAACAACCAGAGGGAATTAGTGTCTCCTAACCCTGCTCCCAAAAGGAGAAAAGGGAAGTCTCAGACTGGGACTAAGACCAAACCCAAGTCTCAAGGCCCTGAGGCTTCAGGAACACAGCCCAAAAGGCAAAAGAAGCCCAAGACTGATCTTCCACCCACTGGTGACCAAGAAACATCCACCTTGGTGACAACGAAGGACACTGATATATCACAATCAGTGCCCTTGGTCCCAACTACTACTCCCCAAGACCCAGAGGGAAACAAACAACCCGCTGTTAGGGGAGCGCTTTCCACTTCGCCCAAGGATGACATTAGAAAATCCAAGCCTTTGTCTGAGGGCACACTGTTTAATCCCAAAGACTCAGAGGGAACCAAACAACCCGCTGATAGGGATATCACTTTCACTAACTCGCTAAAGGCACGGAAAAACCCATCGGTGTCACAGGGGTCTTAGGGGACAAAGACGGAGGAAAGGAACAACCCTCCAATATGGAACCCACAACCAATCCTGACTCCAGAGAAGGCATTGGGAAATGCCCACCAGTGTCTGAGGGGTCAACGGGGGACAAAGACTCAGAGGGATTAATACCACCCGCTGATATGGAACATGTTGAAAGTGAAGATGAAATTCTATCAGCTGGAGAAGAAGTGGACGCTGAGGTTCAATCTGAACAAGAACCCCAGCCTGATCCACAAGAGTATACTAAGTCACCATTTCAACCTGAAGATAATGCATCTGACTCCTCATCCAGCTCTGATGAATTCAAGCAGTTTGACAATGTTCTTCCACTAACCGAGAGACAACTTGTTCAGTGGATCACCAAAGCTTCAAGGAAGCTATACTGCAGGTTACTAAAACATTGTGGGAACAACACACTGAGGCTGGTGCCAGTTATGTAGATCTAAAGGCTGAGGTACAGGCTTTTGATGAAAACATTCATGAACATAAAGATCTTATGTACCAACACCTTCATAGACTAGATGAAAACCTGGTTAAATTTCTCAAGCATCTTCAGACATGTGGGGTTACAATTGATGAAATCGGGATCTTTGTCAAAGACCCAGCACTCAATGCCAAAGTCTTTGGAGGCCACTGAGGTGTATGTGAAAAATTTATCTCGTCTCACTGAACTCATAGATATGCTCCAATATGCCAATGTTCAAGGTCTTCAATCTTCTGTCTAGTCTCTCCAGGCCACACTGGGTTCTCTGGATGCTCAGGTGAATACTTTGGCTAGGGCATCATCTTCAATGGCTTGGAATCTCGGGCCTAGGATGACTGCCTTGGAAATATCGCAGGCAAAATTGGAAGAAAAGGTCACCAGTCTGCAGCAGGATACTACTGACATCAAGGCTATGGTCACTGAAATCTTTCAAGCCTTTAAAGGTCAGGCAGCTCAGTCCCCCTCAGCACCAACACCAACTCCAACTCTTGCCCTCACTGACGCTCCAGCAACAGTTGAAGGGGAGAATACAGCTGAAGAAACTCCTTCTCACACTGAGGGGGAGCCAACACCACCAGTCCCAGTTGTACCAATCTCATCAGTACCACCAACATCTTCAACAACAACAAAAATGACAGTGATTACACCAATAACAACAACACCGCCCCTAGTAGCATCATCTTCCTCAGGCCAGGATAAAGGAAAAGGAATAATGCTAACACCACCTGAGCCTGAGAAGATTCCCTTTAAGATCGGCAACACTGAATACATGCTCACTCCACAACAGCTAAGTACCTATCTTGCTAAGGAAGAAAGAAAAATGAAACTAGCTGAGGAAGAAAGAAAGAGCAGAGAAGCACTGGTACAAGTCGTTGCTAAGGAAGCTGAAAACATTGGTATAGATCCTAAGAAGCTTGAAAAGGGTCAGGCAGGACAAAAGTTCAAGGAAGCTCAGGTAGCTAAGATGGTGAAGCGAGCAGTTGGAAGAACAAAAGAACTGCAGCCATCGGGGAAAGAATTGACCATTATAATTGGACAACGACAAGTAGAAGACTACCTGAGAAGATCATTGATGTCAAAATCATTCCCAGGTCTAAACCACTGGAAATGAACGTCTACAGGGGGGATGATAAAAGACACTTCCAGGTTCATGATCCCCTAAAATTCACTGACTTTGGGATCATTGAACTCGATGAACTCGGTCCAATCATTGAAAAGAAGCAAAATGGGTGGTGGTTAGGCGATGAAGATGCTCAGTAAAGGTATGAAAGAGATGCACCAGACAAGCTGGGAATTCAGCTGCGCTTAACGCACCACAAGGTTCTTAACCTCGGTCATCACAAGGCAAAGGAGAGGGGTTGAGTTCCGGCCTGAGATCAAAGTGCTGGACTAGAATGCAACAGGGCTGCCGAAGGTGTAAAGTTCGTGAACTGTCGGTGATTGAAAATCTTGAAAGAGGGCTATTTTTCATTGATGTCTATGGAAACCCAGCATTCCAAAGGTGGAGTGATATCGATCGGCGGAGGTGGCTACAATGCTCGCTATATTCTAGTGGCCTCTCAAATTGAGACTCACGCAAATGTCGGGTTCTGTGTGACTTAACGCCAAGATAAGAGACCATCCTGAGAGAAACACTCATCACCAAGAAAGTCAAGCTTGAAAGCACGGGAATCCATCTGGACTAATATCATTTTGATTTATCTTTTTGTACTAGTGATAGGAACCATGTAATGTGATCAATAAAAGATGTATGTTTTGTTAAAATACTCAGTGTTCTTTATTGTATTCATTAGTACATTCAGTGTAAGAAGAAGCCATTTGCTCACTTACGCTGATCAAACACTTAGGCTATTTGTATATCCAAATAGGGAGATTTGGGTTCGAAATACCCAAACCCCTTAATCTAAGATTTGAATAGAAAATAGCCCAAGTGTTTAGTCATTAAACACTAACAGTCACCGAGTGCATAGTCTCTCAGAATCATCTTCGAGGATACTCAATATGAGGCTAAGAAGAAGTCTCTCCACTCAATAAGGCGGAACTTAAAGGGTGAAGACTGAGTCAAGAAGAAGATGATGGATTCGGTGAGTGATGACAATAACTCACTGAATCCCTAAGACTCCTCTCAACTACTTACACGAAGATAAACGAAGAGTAGAAGAATGGCCGGGACAAGGCGGGATAAGTTTGAATCGAGATAAGGCGAAGTCCTTATCAACAAAAGTCAACTTTCCCGAATGGCAAAATATCGGGCTCGGTGTCATCACGACCTTAAGAAAGCGTCTTGCCTCTACTAGTCCTTAGTAATACAGAGACAAATACATCGATATTTTGTCTTACGTAGATGTCAATTGTCACTTAGGAAAAGAGTTAAAACTCATACATGTATAAATAGCATAAGAGATGGAGTGATAGTTTAAGCTTGTGAATTGTAAAAACACACACACACACACAAGCCATCTATTCACTCCTCCAAATACAACTTAATCCCTGAGATAGCTCAGTGGGTACTTGTAGTTGTGAGCTTCGAGAGGAGTCACCAAACTTTGTCATTTCAATCCCAAGTACTGTTCCGCAAGTACTTGGGTAACGTATTCTTTTTTATTCATTTCTAATAAAGAATATGATGTTGAAAATTATTCAGTGTGTTTTACTTATGTTAATTTCAGTCATTGTTCACTATTAATTTGTTTTAAGTACTTAATTGTTTTTAAACTTTAGTGAATAAGGAACAACAAACACAAGCATCAATATTAAGAAATGAGGTAAAGAAGGATCGGATGAACACACACACACTTATGCGTAAGAAATGAAAGAAAGATTATGCTTAGGATAAATGTGAAAGTGAACAACCAACCCCCAAATGGGAGTTTACAAGACTATTTATAGGAGAGGGAGCTAGGGCAACACTCCTAGTCCCTTCCTTTCATTATTAGGCTTGGGCCAAGGCTTATGGGCCTTCTACATAAGCCTAAGCATAATAACAAACATAAAGGCCTAATTAAGCTAACTATTACATATTAATTACTAACACTTGTAATCAAGGTTAGGAGTGATTCCAACAATCTCCCCCTAAGTGTTGGTGATTAATGATTTGAGTGATAACGATGTAGGTGTTGATGTAATAGTAGCTTTGGCGTCTTGACATTCTTCATTCTTGTGAGAAGAAGTGTCTTGATTCCAACAATCTCCCCAGTGTAGGGATCTTGTTTACTTTGAAGTTTTCAGCTTTGACGTCTTTATTATCTTTGTTCTTTGATCTTTGTTCTTTGTGGTAATAGTGATAGTATGTTGTGGTTGTCTGCATCAGGTCCACTTCGTTGCTCCAGTGTCTCCACGTCTTTCTCCAACATGCTCACACACTCTTTGATGTTGGATTGCATAGTTGGTGTAGTTCTCTAAATCTTTAAAACTTTTTAGATTCTTTGGCATTAATGAAGAATCATTTTGACTTTGTGTTGCCTTTTGAGAGAACTTCAATTGGTGTTGTTGTTGGTATGAGCATGTGGAGAATCTGCACGATCTCTTCCTCCCGCGAGCATCCATAAGAAGAAAACATAAAACATGGGTTAGAAAGAATCCAGCGCTTACAAGTTTGAACTTCGAGTGTGTTAACAGCATAGTATGAAAACACATCTCTAATTCTCAGAAAGGCTGTTCCTGAACTGGAGTCCCACAAGTGAGATAACACGATGTACCGATGTACACCTACAGTTCAGGTGAGTGGAAGAGGTACACCGAAGCATCACCCCACGACTATAGACCGTTTGAGACATACTAAGCATAACTCACAAGGAGTTACTGAAGTGACCTGCTGTCAGGGCTATTTGATGTTGACCCTGGCAGGAGTTTCCATTCAATCACTGAGGATCACAGGTGTGACCCCCTCATAAATGTTCTCGACAGATTGCTAAGATCTGTGTAGGACTCTATAATTGTATCACTTGTGTCCTTATTGTTGAATGACAAGTGATGAAATGTCAAGTGTACCTAAGAGATCTTTTGATGAATCTCGTGGCTCTAGACTCAATAGTGCGCTTTGGTTTTCCTAAGCGGAGACTAGGGAGAGGGTCTTCTTCTTCAATACCAGCAATCTCTAAGAGAAAGTCGATAGTTTACGTAGGGTTCCCTGTGAGAATGAAACAAGCTTCTGTTGAGAGAAACTTGAGTGGCTAAGAAGGTTTAGTGCATGCGTCACTGGGTCCATGACGACTTTGATCTTCAATACCGGTGTCATCTAGTGACAACCAGTAGCATATGTATTGAACCCGGTGTCTGCCCTAAGTTGAATAATCTAGAGGGCTATTTATTTTCACCCTTTTCTTTACTTTTCTTTTTGATTCTTCAACTCCTTGTTTCTCCGATTCTCAATTTCTCCTTTTATAATCATTCCTAAGGACTTCTAGATTCTAACTATTGGTGGTGTCCTTGGGTAGATCCCTCCGGCTCTGGCAGATCATAGGACGGTTATTCCTAACCTTAGTCACCTTATTACTCCATGACTAACTTATGTTGCCATAAAACCAATTTCATGAAAAATCTCTCAAAGTGGTTATGAGTAAAAACATTTTGTACCACTATGAGAGTTTAATGTTTTGCATAAATACTCCCCCTCCACACGTGCTTAATTATTTTGACAGAAATTTGCACGGTGAGAGAAGAGCGCGTACTTTTGAATTGATCGACTCAAGATAGACAATTCCTCGCGAGACACGGTTACGTTGCATAGTTAAAGAGTTACATTGTCAGCTTTTAGGTGACAACTAGCTCTAATAACTATCTTGAAGGTGTGGACAAACCTTGAGAGGTTGTCAAACCCGTCAAAGTTCATGTCTATCAAGAGCTTCTCGAATAGGTACATTCTACTAGGACAAGTCCTTTGCGAGACACGTTTACATCACTAGCGAACTAGCTTGAAATTATTACCCATCCCGGACAAGTCTTTTCGAGTTACTAATATTTAAGATCTCGTCAATTCATTGGTTAAGTCTTTAGCACGACGATTCTTTTGCAATTCACAACATATTTCATATCACATAATTTTTCTCCCCCTCAAAAATGGCATATGAGTGTTATTTTTTACGAAATTTTGATATCAAATATGTCCATTTCGAGTTTTGTGGGAAGATTACCACGAAGAACAATTTTGTGAACAAAGATTCTAAGCAAATACTCCCCCTCAAAAATTGATATTAACTTTTGAGGATTTGAAAATCATAAGGGGAAGTACTTGTTCTTTTGAGCAAAACTTTAAAAAATGAAAGTTTTGATAAGTTTTACTCAAAAGTAAGAAGCTTTCGCTCCTTTTATAGGATTGTGGCACTGATGTGTACCACATGGTCCTTTCATTACAAGTACGGGTTGTACACTGTTATGTGTGCACAAGCCATAGTCAGAAATAAATCATGCATCCAAATAATGATAAGAGAAACAGATCAAGGGGTACCAGGTGTCTCAGGTAATCCAGCAATAACTCTAAGAATGCGTTCTGGATGTTGGTAGCCTGTGAGAGATATGCTTGGACGACCGCCTACGAAACTCTCCAAAGTTCTGATTTGATCCCTTCTGAACAACCTTTCATCAATCCGCGTGATTATCTTCTTAACATCCCTCCTATCCCTTGAATTCCATCTCTTCTTCGACCCTATGCCTTCATGAATCTCCTTTAACCGATAAGCTAATCCGTCCCTGACTTTCTTCAATGTATGATCCCCAAACTTGTGAAGCTCTTTGCACGCCATAAAGAAATTGTGATGTAGTTCACTTCGGTAGACTACTCCAAATGGCTTCTTGATAAGGGTGTACTGAGCAAGTTGGTTTATGTCGGGAAGGTCTAGCTGAGGTTTTGTGAGGTTAACACGCTGCTGATATGATTCCACAGGAAGTTGAATATCTTCTACACATTCTTGGATCACGATGTTGCGGATGAATATGAGTAATGACTTGATGTACTCGCGTTGGATGTTCATTGAGAAGTGTCGCATTCTTCCTTGTACCTTGGCCAGATACATATCTTCAATGTCATTGAGCGACAGTCTCGGGAAATTCGCTTCAGAAAAATCATATTCTTTTTCGTCTTGTCTTTTGACCACGATCTTCTTTAGGAATGTGTAGTCCCACTTTGACGAAAGAGTAATATGTTGAATTGCAACGATCCGTTTATCACTGAACACTTCCTTTTTAGACTTAAGGACCTGGCACTTTTGTAGTAGATTCTTCATCTTTCTAGCCAATGATGAATCCCATACAGTGCATCGAGGTCATACTTTTCTTCTTTGTCAGCAAACATGTGTGTGGTGTCTTCCTCAATGGCTATGCTGTTGGAGTATGTTGCTGCCGGGAAAGGGAGTGTGAGTGATGTAGCATATTTATTGGAGACATCGCTACCGTGTAGAAGAAACTCAAGGTCGTTGTTGAATAAATAGCGGAATGGAATCTTGGGTTGATCTGGTCGGCCAATAGTAGGTAGAGGTTTGGTCCAGTCTGTGTAATATGGAGCTTTGTCTTTTCTGGTGAAGTCGATGTTTGCTTCCGGGTTGAGCCAATCGATGTTGTTAGACATGGCTCGTGCAATGTTTTCGAGGTGATATTCAACTTCAATTGCACTGTCTGAGCTGTCTTTAAGTAGTTGAAATGCATCATTCTTGATTCGCTTCAACTCTGCTTTGGTCATTTTCTTTACTTTGAACTTTTCTTGAAAAAGCATCAAATGCTCCATTGTACGGCCATCTACCATTTCTTAACCTTCTGGTAATGAAGGGGTAGCATCAACAAGTCTAGAAAACCAGTCATATTCTTCGGTTCTATCGTCATCTAGCCATGAGACAACAACGGTCTTCGTCTTATTTTTCTTTGGCTTTGATGATGATTCTGGTTTCTTTGTTGTTGCAGAAGAGGTGGGTTGTTGTTGGGGCTCAGGGTTCTCTTCATCGTCACCACCAGTGTATTCTAAATGATAATCAGTTTTCTATGTTTGGGGTGGTAACTCAAAGTCTTGAGGTTTCTCAATAGCAGCATAACGAGGAGGAGATCTTCTTTCGGTGGAGGTCCTTTGGGGTGGTGGTGGAATAGAGGAAGATTCGCCAAAGTTCTTCTTGCGTTTTGGCTCTTTATCTTTATCCGCTTCATCATCATCGTCTCTTGGATGCTTAGCCTTGTCAGCTGGCTCCTTGCATGAAGTTTTGAGTTGATATTCCAGTAATGCCTCAAGTAGTTTACTTTCGTCAGAGGTGAACGTTGCAGATCGTTTAGACAATTGTAACACCAGCTTGGAAATCAACTCGCATCGAGAGCTGCGCAGCTCAATTGGATTGATCGTCATAGTTACCGGAGTAGATTGCATTGTTTGCTTGACCAATTTCATGAGATTCGGATAGAGTTGTCTGGTGAACATCTCCCTTGTCACTCCAGGGACAGTGTCGAGAAGAAACTTGTGAGTATATTCTCTTGCCGTCTTTTCCATTTCCCTTTGGATATCTATGTTAAGAAGCTGTTGAATTTGTTCCCTTTCTCCCAACTTCTCGTTTATCACTTTCTGAAGTAGAATGATTCTGTCCGCAAGCTGATCCAGTTTCTTGTTGACCACATTCTTCTTCCTTGCTTACCTGACAGCTTTAACAATCTTATACTTAGCTCGTGATGCCCAAGTATCGGTAGGTTTCTTTATTGATTTGGATGCTGATCTTGTGGTAGCATTTGATGGTGGTGGTGAGGAATGAGAAGATGAGTCTGATGATGATGATTCATGCGAGGCTCAGGGTTCATGGTGGTTCGAAGTTTGTTCCTTACTACGTCGGGACTATCTAGAAGATAATCTTTCGCTTCTTTCGGCTTTAGCTTTTCTTCGGCCGTAACGAGCTTCCTCTTGACCTTAGCACTAGCTTCCTCTTCACCTTAGCGAGCTTCCTCTTCACCTTTGTTGCGGCTTCCTTACCTTAACCCTAGCTTCTAATGCTGCTGGCTTGAGCTTCTTTTTCTGCTTTTTCTTTAGCTGCAGCCTCAGCATCTTCATCAGGAATTTTCTCAGACTTTTCCATTTTTGGTTCCTCAAAGTCATAGATGATAGAATCCTCTAGTTGCTTTTGTTGTTGTTCGTGGGTGGTGGTACCAGTTCCCTTATCGGGTTGATTAACCGCATCGGAAACTAGTGTAGTTAGTGCACCACCACTTGACCCTCCTGGGCCACGAGTTTGTTGTTGTTCGAACTCTTTAGCAACATGTTGGAGTCTGAGGTTCTTAAGCTTCTTTCTGTAGTCTCTGTCTTCATCTAGTGGCTCTTCTCTGAGCTCTCTTCTTGCTCAAGCACCTGGAGTTTTCCCTTTGTCAAACTTGGGATGAGAGGTTTTGTTGGTTGGAGTATCATCAGTTGTGATTCCGGTAGATAATCTCTTCATGTTTCGTGTCCTCTCGAGTCCTCGTCCATTAGTTTGGTTCGGGTTTGGGAATAGGGATGGCTTCGATGGAGGAACTCTCTTCTTGAGTGTGTGATCACAATACTTCCAGTACTGCCTCTCCTGGTCTTCCTAACAGGTGTACCAGAAGACTTGCCATCAATGAAACCTACTTTTCCTGCTTCAACTGCTACCAGATATCGTTTGTACTATTAAAGTCCTTTGATTTCATCAAAGAGGAGATAATATGGCAACACTACACCCTGTTTCTTCGTGGTTTATTCTTTGAATTTTACCATGTTGAGTGTGGGTTCAAGTAGCACGGAGTGATGGTTGGGGTCTTCAAGTCTTTGGGGAATATCTGGATTGGATTCAAGAATCCTTTTGATAAATAATTTTGTGTATCTGACATAAGGGATCTTGGTGCCAGGTCTTTTCAGGTAAGTCATCATGTCGTCCCAGATCAGAGCTGCAAATTCGATGTGTTTCATATTAACCATGCCCCAAAAGATTTGAAGTTCCAAGAGCTTTGGATGCTCATAACCACATCCCGCGTCACGGATTTAGCAATCATAATGTACAGTGTTCTCCATGGTTGAGGAATATTCTTGAGATCTACTGAGGAGTGTTTTGTGATAACCCCAGCAGCTTCATCATAGCCGATGTCGACCAAGAACTGGAGAACGACCTCTTCCGTAGGAGTAGCAGAGAAATCAGTAGGCTCGACGGTTGGAAGAAGAAGAATAGCTCTTAAATCTGCATGAGTGACGGTGACTTGTTTCTTGTTCAGCGTTACTGTCACAGCACTTTGACCTTTGACCTTTTGTATTGTGTGCCAGAATTGGTGAACATAGATCTCCGGCACAGTAGGAGAATTGGTGAGCATATTCTGGTAAGGGTGAGTTTTCAGAATATCCACTTCAATCTGACAAGACGACCCAGAACATGTGAAGTTGTCAAAATCAACTCTGAGGTTGTTCTTCCCAATCTTCATAGTGTAACCGTTGGGGAAGATGTCGTCCATAGAGAGAACATTTGGTGCATCAACGTTTTACATTTGGACGTCCATATCGTGATCTGAAGGACATTTAGCCAAAAGAACCAACATATCGAAAGACATTATGTTAGTTAACAGTTGATTTTATTGTCCAATTATTGAATATGTTATGTTAATAAATGTTACGAGTCCAACGTCACTTGTTTGTCCAATAGTCCAAAGTAGTCGTGATAAGTTTCGTGAGTTTGTTAATTTTGAATTTTCAAGTCAAAATTTTAACTTATTTTCACAACATATTAACCATTTAAGCTTATTATTGACATTTTGGTTTCGTGACATTATGATTTATTTATTTACAAGTATGTATGCGTAACAATTCATAATTTTGGTTAAAAATTTGGCTTAGGCGTAGGATTTGCAAGCTTATGCGTAAGCAGTAGACCATACGCGTAGGTATAAGCTTATGCGTAGGATCTTGACTTACGCGTAAGAAATGTTATGCATATGAAAAGAGAGCCTTAGGCATAGAGCTTACGCGTAAGCGTATGTGGGAGCTTACGCGTAAGGTTTACTCATAAGAGTGAACCTTATGCGTAAGACTCAGTGTTTACGCATATCCTTCATAGGATACACGTAGTCCCCTGTAGAACCTTACGCGTAAAGGTTAGCGTAAGACTTTTCTTACGAAATAACACATTACGCGTAAAAGTGATCCTTATGTAGGTATGCAATGGTTAACCTTGATTCTGAATTTTCCGCGTAGTAATAACTCGAAACAAATTCATCATAACATATTTATTAACACATTATTCAATTCCTTTCAATTTCACATGAAGTCACAAGCATTAGCTGTTACGCGTAAAAGACACTTACGCGTAAAAACTTAAACCCTAGGATTCAAGTTTTACGCTTAAGAGATTTAGCCATAGGAATGACACCAAATGATTTTTGTGATATCTTAGAGACCTAAGGAGATGACTTAAACAAGTTATAACATCAAAACCCTTATGAATCAATAATACCCAATTCCTACGAGTATAAACCCTAATTCACAATTACTTGAGATATATTGTTTCTGGGTAAGATTCAAACATGGTTTTGGTCAATTAAACATGTAACAAGCATAACCCAACCATCTAATTGTCCAGAAACACTCCCAAATGAAAACACCCAAATCTACGCTTAAACCTTAATTTTGAAAATTGATTAAATCTATCCGTTGGATTTTCAAATAAATCAAAACCATTGTTTGTTTTAACACCAAGAATGATTAAACACTTACAAATTTGCGATCAAAAAACACGGTTTTGAAGATTGAAGGATAGGCGTAGGATGAAGTGGTTGAGATAATAAATGTAAGTAATAAATGTGAAAGAATTTTAGGTGAAGTAGTTTAGTTAAAAGAAATTTTAGACTTTTGACACCTTTGGTCCCTCCACCTTAACCATTTACATCCAAAGCCCATAACATCCATTTTGGTTACGTAAGAAATTATATTTGGAAAGAAGCTTGACGACACTCCCCCTCGACTTAAGTAATAATGAAATTTTATAAATTTGAGTTCGGGGAGTGTCAAGAACCAATAAACGGGACCACCATTATCAAAGATACTACCGGTATTAGATGACATGCAAGTACAAGGTTTTATGAAACATAAAATATTTACTTTCTCCCCCTCAACACTTAATCGAAAAAAATACTGAATTTTGAAAGAATAAAGTGTTGACGGAAGATTTGTACTTACCATGTTGAAAGAAATTTGGATAGAAGAATATTTTTGAGATTTATAAGATTTATATTTTTGTATTTTGTTTTTGGAAAATATTTACAAAAGAGGTTTTGGTGTTTGACTGGTTTTAAGATTGTTTTAAAAGTTCATCCAGTTCTTCTAGAGTCAAACACCTCATACCAATCCGGTGGACTAACTCAGTAAACCTAGCAGGAGCTAAGGCTTTGGTGAGAAGGTCTGCCAGTTGGTATTCAGTACCCACGAAATATAATTCAACAGTACCCTTTTCCACATGCTCCTTGATGAAATGATATAGAAGATCGATGTGCTTTTATTTCGAATGTTGAACAGAGTTGCACGAGATAGCAATAGCACTTCGATTGTCGCAGTACATCAGGATTCTGTCAAATACGTAACCATAGTCTTTGAGTTGTGTTCTCATCCAAATGACTTGAGCACAACACGCCGACATGGCTACATATTCTGCTTCTGTTGAGGATAGCGATGTACAATCCAGCTTCTTCGATTGCCATGACACCAGTTTATCACCAAGGAATTGTAGAGCTCATGAAGTACTTTTTTGAGAATCTAAGCAACCTGCTTGATCAGCTTCTGAAAAAGCTATTAGTTCAAAACCAGAATCCTTCGGATACTAGATCCCCAAGTTAATGGTTCCGTTGATGTATCGGAGGATTCTTTTAGCCTCAGAGAGGTGAGTTTCAGTTGGTCTCGACTGATAACGGGAGCAAAGATATACAACAAAGACAATATCAGGTCTACTTGCTGTTAGATACATGAGAGACCCAATGATACTTCGGTATTTGGTATGGTTAACCAATTTCCCATGCAAATCAGCGTCCAGTTTCTTGGTATGTGCCATTGGTGTGG
This sequence comes from Chrysanthemum makinoi, assembly GCA_910596185.1. Classification (NCBI taxonomy): domain Eukaryota; kingdom Viridiplantae; phylum Streptophyta; class Magnoliopsida; order Asterales; family Asteraceae; genus Chrysanthemum; species Chrysanthemum makinoi. The sequence continues at coordinate 155,151,865 of OU343224.1, read as the reverse complement.
CATAGGTGTCACAGTTTTGCATTCCATATTTGTCTAAGGTTTCAAGGGCATATTTAGACTGACTTAGAAAAATACCACGGGGTGATTGATGAACTTGAAGTCCTAGAAAGAACGTAAGTTCACCCATCATGGATATTTCAAAATGTTTTTTCATGAGTTTTGAAAAAGCGTTTGAGTATTTTAGATGTGTTGACCCAAAAATGATGTCATCCACATAGATTTGAACGATTAAAATGTGTGCCCCGTGATATTTTATGAAAAGTGTTGGGTCGACCGATCCTTTGACGAAATTATTATCGATAAGAAAGGATGATAACTTATCATACCAAGCCCGAGGGGCTTGTTTGAGACCGTAGAGAGCCTTCTTCAGTTTGTAGACGTGATTCAGGAACTCTGGATCAACAAATCCTTCTGGCTGGCTAACATAGACCGTTTCTTTCAGTTGTCCATTGAGAAAGCGGTTTTGACATCCATCGATAAACGGTGATGTTCATGTAAGCCAAAGCGCAGAAAAATCCAAACAGCAAGACGAGCAACCGGCGAATGATTCTTCAAAGTCAATACCTCTTTTGTCTATAACCCTTAGCCACCAGACGTGACTTATTTCTGATTACGAGTCCTTCAGCATCCAATTTGTTTTTCCAAATCCATTTCAGACCAATGACATAGACCCCTGTTGGTTTTTCAGCCAATTCCAATACTTCAAGACGTTTAAACTGATGTAATTCTTCTTGCATGGATTCAATCCAGTTGTCGTAAGTCATTGCTTCTTTAATGTTTTGGGTTGATTGACACACTGTTAATGCATAGATGCAATGTTCTCCATCAGTCTGAAGGCGTTATCTAGTTACGACTGGTTGATTCGGGTTTCCAATAATGTTCACAAGAGGATGGTCTTTAGTCCAGCGATGTGTGGAGGGTTGGTGTTGATATACATTATGCAGATTTGGAGGATTCAAATGACTTGTCGATGATTCCGCGACATCAGAGGTAGCAGTTTCATTAGCAAACGGGTTAAAGAACGCATTTGGATCATAATCTGCAGGTGTGGGGTACCTCATGGTTCAGAAGATCATCAGCTGATTGAGCGTCGTTGGATGCAGTTTGTTCGACTGTTGTTGTAGAGTCAATTGGAGGTGCTTCAGCAACATAAGTTGTGGTTTCAGGTGTATCAGGTATATGAGTATGATCAGGTTGAGCAGCGGAAATAGTTGATACATCTGGAGCACGTTGTTCAATATCATCACTAAACAGAGCAGCAAATAGCTGTTCTATTTGTCGACGAGTAAGCTGTAGGCTTGGTTCAGCTGATGATGGGGTTTGGGGGAATTTTAGAAGGTTTTGACCGGGTTCCGAGCTATTTTGCTCAGAAGCCATTTCTGTAAGCTCATCGAAATTAGCATGAATCGTTTCTATAATCTCCCTTGTACGACGATTCCAGATCTGGTAACCCTTAGAGTTTTCACAATATCCAACAAAGACTCCAATGTCAGCTTTGGCTTTAAGCTTACCAAAGTCATCACGATCATTATTCGGATAACAAAGAGATCCAAATACATGAAAGTGTTTTAGATTCGGTTTTCGGTTATGGATAAGCTCATAAGGTGTTTTGTTGTGGCGTTTGGTAATCATTGAACGATTCGAGTGTAGCATGCGCTTGACACGGCTTCACCCATAAGTAATCTGGAAGTTTAGCATTTATTAACATCTTCTTGCGGCTTCCACTAACGTACAGTTTCGTCTTTCAACAACGCCGTTTTGTTCTGGTGTTCGTGCAATGGATGTTTGATGCTCGATTCCCACTTTCTCATAAAATGCACGAAGAGTTTGATTCACAAATTCAGTTCCTTTGTCATTCGATTTGTCGTGTTTGGAGCTGAACTTGAATTTTCGTGAGAAAGGTGATGATCATCTGTGGATCTTGATCTTTACTTCGAAGAAAATAAACCCAAGTCCATCTTGAGTAGTCATCTACGATTACCAAGATGTAGCGTTTGCCATTAATCGTTTGAACGCGCATCGGGCCACACAAATCGATGTGAAGAATATGAAGCACATGCTGTGAGCTGTGTTCCACCTTTGAAGGAAAGTGAGCATGAGTGCTTTTCCCTTGTTCACAAGCTGAGCAAAGGTGATCTTTAGAATACCGAAATCTTGGGAGACCTTCAACAAGTTTGTATCGTGCAAGATTGGTTATGGTTTGAAAGTTTAAATGTGAGAGACGACGGTGCCAAAGCCAGGATTTTGTGGATGTTGCCTTAGAAAGTAGACAGATGGGAGAAGAAGCAATCATGTCTTGCATTGAGATTGTGTAAAGACTTGATGTGCGTTGACCAGACATAAGGTCGTTTCCTTGTAGATCACGAACAAAACAGGTTTTCTCCCTAAAAGCAACTTCCAAATCTCCATCACAAAATTGTCCGACTGAAAAGAGATTGTGACCGAGACCTTCCACATAATAAACTCTGCTAATTTTGATGTTCCCATTGATGTAATCTCCGAAGCCCATGATAGCCGCGAAGTGATCATTCCTGAATCTGACAGTGCCAATGAACTTTGAGAAAAAGTTTGATAACAGTTTAAGATTGCCTGTCATGTGTCGGGAACATCCGCTATCAACAACCTAGAGGATGATCACATGCATTACACCGAGGCAAACAGATGGAATAGAAGTAGATGTGGAACGAAGAGTTAGAGGGTTCGATGCGCTTATAGGTGAAACACACATGTTAATGATTTTAGGTATCCATGTAAAGCCAAGTGTATTATGTAACCATTTCTGCCATCTCCAACTAGTCTTAGCTTTGGTCTTAGTGAATGCACTAGGTGATAAGTTCTTCCTAGGAGGTGAAGTGGGTTGTAAGGGAACATCAATGGTTAAAGCATGAGCACTAGAAGGCGGTATACCTAGCACAGACTTAGAAGCATTAGTGGGCCTAGAGGTATTCCGTTTTCTATTGTTCCGGTTACGAGATAAAATAGTCTTAGCAACACATTTGTCATGACAACTAGAAAACATACTTTTACGACAACGAACACAAGAAGATTCAAACTTAACATTTAAAGTACTTAAAGGTTCAGCATTCGTTACATCACTTTTTCCATTACATTTGTCAGACGCAATATCTAAAGTGGGTGCAACTTGAGTCTTATTCAAAGTACTAAGGTATTCTTCTACTTCAGAGGTCTTTATTGTTCTTTTCTTACGCCGCAACTTCCTATTCTTCCTTGAGGTGCTCTTAAGCTGTGAAGTGCTAGCGTTGGGAAAAAGGGCAACTATTCCTGTATCAGTAGAAGGAAGCACATTAGTATCTTGTGTTTTTTCTGTAGGTGTTCTAGAGGCAAGATTTTGCTTTTCAGGTGCAGGAACATTAGTGTTACTAAGCTTATCATTATCATACTTTCTTAGCTTTGCTTTCAACTCAACAATAGTGTGCAACAAATCTTGATTTTTAGAGCGAATTTGTGCATTTCTATGTACGACATCGTTGGTGTGTGCAAGATAATTATCAAGTTCTTGTGATGCTTTTTCACGAGTCTGTTTGAGTAAATCAAATATGACACCATATTATGTTTTGACTTTGGCAATTTCTTGTTCATATTTTGAAATTTGACACTTTAAAGACACGTTTTGATCATCCATATGTTCTATTTTAGGATCAACAATTTTTGAACGCAACTGGTTGATTTTGTTTTGCAAAGCAAGTTCTCGATTTTGACAATCCTTTTGACACCATTGAAGACGACGTTTTGCATTTGAAAGTTTGTTGAGTAAACGCTCATTTTCAATTTTCAAAGAATTGATTTGCTGCACATTATCGTTCTTCTCAACATTTTCAACAGAATCAACAGAATCAGAAGAGATATAATTAAATGCATATGCAACAGAATGTAATAACACAACATTATTGATATCAGCACATATAACATCATACAAGAGTCGATCAACATCTTTTCTCAACAATTTCTTTTTATGTTTAGTATTTGAAATCGATGTTACTGTTTGTTCGAAAACTCTTTTCATAAGTCCAAGTTCCTTGCGAAAATCCCTTTCCCAATATATTGCACAGTTTTTCAAATTTTGGACATGTGGTAAATTTCTTTTTTGAAAAATATCTCTTTGGGCTTTCGCTTGAGGCGATTGAAAATGTTCAACTTTTATTTCAGAATTGATTTCAATTTCCCGTTCCAAAAGTTTGATGTCCGATAAGAATGTTTCAAAATATTTTATAACTTTACATTGTTTGGCTAATGGCTTTATTTCACTAAGTGAAGATAAAGGACAATTAATTTGTGCAGTATTGGAAAGGGGACCCTCATTAGAAGACTCAGAAGTAGGTGTGATAACCCAAGGTGTGTTAGAAAAATCCTGTTGTGTGATGAAAGTAACGGCTTTTGAATAGTTAAATGGTTTGTTATAAACAACATTTTCCAATTTGACCGACTCTCGTCTTCTGCATCTAATTCCTCCATGCGATTGTATTCAACAACACTCAGAATTGAATCATCAATTCTATGTTCTGCACTCTAAACTTCAGGATTTGGTTTGAATGCTCTATTTGAAAACTTTGGTTTGTAATCATCAAGATTCGGTCCATATCCATTTGGATTTGGTTTAAAAGTAAACTTTTGAATAGTTGTGATTGACTCTCCATGTTTATAAAAAACATTTCGAAACTCTTTGATTTTGTTTTGTAAGTCGACAATTTCTTCAAGATAGTCATCTATTCGTTTCGTTGAATGCTTTTTGTACTCACAGACTGTTTTGACAATTTAACAACTTCAGACTTGGCTTTGTTAGTTTCAGTAGAGTGTTAAGTTGTTGTTTATGATCATATTTCAGTTGTTCTATTTGAGACAGCAAAGCATTCTTAGATTTGACTAGATCCGCATTATATGTTGTTCCTAATGATTTTTAGTTTTGGTAAGATTTATAGCGACTTCAAAACCTTT